>VZRZ01007584.1:9439-25609 GCA_013398175.1 Climacteris rufus
TGGAGAACGTGCTGCTGGTGCTGAGCCACGACCTGTGGGCCGAGGAGCTGAACCGGCTGGCGGCCCGCGTGGACTTCTGCCCGGTGCTGCAGGTCTTCTTCCCGTTCAGCATCCAGCTGTACCCGCGCGAGTTCCCGGGCCACGACCCCCGCGACTGCCCCCGCGACGTGGGCAAGGCGGCGGCGCTGCGCCTGGGCTGCATCAACGCCGAGTTCCCCGACTCGTTCGGGCACTACCGCGAGGCGCGGTTCGCGCAGACCAAGCACCACTGGTGGTGGAAGCTGCACTTCGTGTGGGAGCGCGTGCGGGCGCTGCGGGAGCACGCGGGGCCCGTGCTGTTCCTGGAGGAGGATCACTACCTGGCGCCCGACTTCTACCACGTCCTCAAGCGGCTGTGGGCGCTGCGGCGGAGCGAGTGCCCCGAGTGCCAGCTCGTCTCCCTGGGCACCTACGGCCCCGTGCGGGGCGGCTTCGCCGGCCGCGCCGACAAGGTGGAGATGAAGACGTGGAAGTCCACGGAGCACAACATGGGCATGGCCTTCGGCAGAGACACCTACCAGAAGCTCATCGAGTGCACGGACGCCTTCTGCACCTACGATGACTACAACTGGGACTGGACTCTGCAGCACTTGACCGTCTCTTGTCTTCCAAAGTTCTGGAAAGTGCTGGTTCCCGAAATCCCCAGGATTTTTCACACGGGGGACTGTGGCATGCACCACAAGAAATCCTGCAGACCGTCCACCCAGAGTGCCAAAATCGACTCTCTCTTGAACAGCAACCAGCAGTACCTGTTTCCCGAGAACATGAGTGTCAGTAAAAGGTACTCCATGGCTCCCCTGTCCCCTCACGTCAAGAACGGGGGCTGGGGAGACATCAGGGACCACGAACTCTGTAAGAGTTACCGCAGACTCCAGTGAGGATCCTTCTCGCAGCCTTCTTTTCTTCTTGAGTTGTTCCACTGTGTCTTTCACGGGCACACACGTGTATAAACAGCATTTATGAGTTGGTTTTCTGCTTTAATATGAATAAACATTCTTGTTAAAGGTGTCCCAAAATAGTAATCTCTCATGTTTGGCAACCACGTTCTGGAAGCGGGTGACGTGCTGCAGCCCCTACGCAAAAAGTGACCTGCTGCTGTGTTTGCTGGGAGGAGGAGGAGGAGGAGGAGGAGGAGGAGAACACTTTTAAGTGCATCTTTTTTGGTGCTTCAAAGCTCTGGAGGTGCCTGGGGTCCCACCCGGGGTCACCCCACGCCCGATCCCCGAGTCCCGGTTCGGTTGCGCTGTCTCGATGAATATATGAAGGATGAAAAAAATAAATTGCATTGTTTTTACTACAATGTAGATAAATATATGATTTTTTTAGTTCTGCCGAAATAAAAACTCCGTTGTTTTGTAATCCTAGAGAAGTTCTTGATTGTCAGCAAAAAGATGATGTCAGCTCGTGTTCCTAAAAAGTCAGGATGGGCTGGGGGGTGGGGGGGAGTTTCTCTTCTTTAATCACGAGGGCTGGACATGTGCCATCAGCCCTTCTAGCACTGTGCATTTAACTTCATTAAATTTTTAATGATAACTCATTAATTGAGGCAGAAAAGAGTAGCAAATTGGTGGCACAACACCTCTTTTGTTTGGATCAAAAAAAAAAGTTGCTTTCAAATTAGCTGTGTTAAAAAACTGCTGCTGTGTGGTGGGGATGGGCTGAGCTGGGGCTGTTTGTTAATCCTGCAGCTGCTTTAATGCCACTCCTCTTTGAACCACGGCTGGTGGCAGGAGCACCTCAGCAGCTTTTTGGAGAACAATGTCAGAGAAAGAAAATGCCTTTTTTTTTTTTAATTTTTCCAGGGGTTACTTAACTACAATTTTGCAATATGTGTTCAGTTCCACTGCGTGGAAGTGCCTCAGCCCTCAGAGACCTCTCCAAAAAGCTGATGGGGGTTAAAGTTAACCCAGCAAAGCCCAGCCCCAGCAGGATGTGGCAGCAGGGAGGGGAAGGCAGGTGTTTCTGGCAGCTGTGGCTGAACTCGGAAGGTAACTCTCCCACCACACCCCCACTGCACAAAATTTTAGTGTTTCACAAAGAAATGTGGCAGTAATGGCAGAGCAGCCCTGAAATGAGGCCAATTTAACTCTCCTCTAAAGCACCTCTGTGTCTTGGAGCACCCAAATGAAAACAGAAGTTGGTTCAGCAGCAGTGAGAAAGGGGAACAGGAAGTTTATTATTAGATGTGTTCTCTTGGTTATTGTGCTTCAGAGAGGTGAGAAACGCTGAAACTCGAGGGAAACTGTGAAAAATAAATCAGGTCTGGATAAAGAGAAGCCGTTTCACAAAGTGTAAATACTTCACAGCAGACAGGCACCCAGAGGATGTTCTTGTGCAATGGAATTTGTTCAGCTGGGGGATATCTGGGTGCTGCAGATCTGAAACACAGCACTAGGATGGAATACAGGGTATAAATGTTGATTATTTCTAGGAGACTAATTAGAACTTCGGGTAATTAGAAATTTCATTTGATTGCTAAGAATCACTGCGAGTCTAATCCTGCAGTTATCACCAAATGAAAGGTTTGAAAAATGAGGAATGCTGCTTAATTCCCTAGGGAGCCATTAGACCAAGGATATATACAAATAATCCCTGAAATGTGGGAACAGAATAAAAAATTTATGTAAACAATAAAGATACATTTGCTTCCAGGAGCTCAGATTCGCTTCCAACCACAACTTTTCTTGTAAGCAAAATTATTTCCATAAGAAAAAATTAGAACAATTTAGAAAATTGTTCAACTCCAACAATCGTTAACAACGTTCTGTGACAAGTGTGAACCAGTTCAGTGGGAAACCAGTTTAGTGGGAACCCGTGGCTTTCTCTGAGCCCTGAACTCATCCAGCAGCACATGGAAGTCGCAGCAAGCACGGAACAAGGGAAGGAAATCCCAAAATAAGGGAGCTAATCCAGTTCATAGAGCAGAGGATTGTGGAAGGCCACGGCGCAGCGCGTGCAATGCTCGCGCAGGACGCGCTCGCTCCCGTCCCGGGGGTTCACCTCCCGCAGCTGGGGGGATCCTGCCCTGCTCCCCAAACCTGGGGCTGCCCCTCCATCCCCACCCACGGCCTCCTGAGCCCCCAGCAGTGCCTGTTCCCCCGGGGCCGGGGCTGTGCCTCCTGCTGCAGCAGCGCCTTCTGAACCGGGCCGCGTTCTCCCGGATGCTGAGCTGGTGGCAGGAGGTTCATGCTGCGAACAATGCTGGGGGCCACAGCCCGCCCTGCCTATTGTTTCAGCTCGGGGACTCGGGGTGGGTCCCTCAGCACCTTCCTCAGCTGCAGGACACTTTGTTTCTGCCTTTGTTTCGGGGTAGTCACCGTCGGTCATCCCAGCCGGGGCTCCTCCTGAGCTGCCGAGTGCTGCTTCTCCATCACCTTCCTCTGGCTGTCAAGGAAAGAAGTGAATGATTTTATAGCCGAACAAACTGTGCACACAAAGCTGTAAAGACAGGAGAACCTTGTTTCTCCAAGAGCTCAGCTCCACTGCTCTAGTGGAAGGTGTCTGTGACAAGTGGATCTTTAAGGTTCTTTCCAACCCAAATCACTCTGTGATTCCATGATTTTCCTCCTAGAAAGCCAAGTGAGTGGGGTGCTGAGCTTTTCCTGCTCTTGCCCTGTGTGGGAGTGAGTGGCAGGGAGGTCGTTCTGCTTCCCCAGGGTTTCCCCTGCTCTAGGAAATGGTGCTGGGCAGAGGCCAAGCAGGATCAGCAGCGGCCGCTCCCCGCACCCAGCCCCAGTCCCACATCCCAGGGCTACAAAATGAGCCCGGGGATCTCAGCTCTCCTGGCCAGGGTGTGTTGGAACCCTGTAATTAGGGCAATTACCGGCCTGTGGAGCTAACCCAGCAATTGCTGTGGTTTGCCTGGGGAGAGGAGGGACTGGGAGAGGTGCTGTCCAAACAGCAGTTCCCCAATGTCACCATTACTGAGTGTTTTGGCAAAAAACTGCTGCTAATCCACAGGTCCCTGTCAGGGTAGAGTCAGGATGAGGTAGGGATGTGGATTCACGGATTCAGAGTCTCTTTTTCACACCCCCAAACCTCTGCTTACTCCAGCAGGAAACAAAAGAAACACCAGGAAGTCCTTTCCAAACAGGACAATTCTCCCACATGAACAGAACCACGGAATACCCTGAGCTGGAAGGGACCCACAGGGATCAACCCCAACTCCTGGCCCTGCACAGGACAAGGATTGGGATCATTTCAGATATCTCAGCTGCCCTTTCTTAGGTCCCAAAACAGACACATCTGCCCCCCAACACTTTGATTTGGGATTTTTTATGTACAAGCCACAGCAGCTGCAGAAGTGAAGCTGGATCCTCTATCTGTAGGAAATGCTCAGGCCTCCAGCCCAGTTCCAGAGGTCATGTGCTTCATCTGAACTTGCCTGCCAATAAATCATCTACACATGAACTCCATCTGCAGCCTCCAGTTCATGGCCACAGCAGTGCCCTGACTGCTCCTTCCTGTTGTCCTTTTATGTTTCCTTTCAGAAAAGTTTTATCTGAATTTCTGGTGCAGTGCCTATCAAGAAATCCCAGTAAATGTGGGGGGTTTAACTCACATTTTCCTCCTTACAAAATTAACATTTTGGTTCCTTCCTCTCTCCATCTATGAAAAGAAGGGAGGACATTTTAATCCCATGGCAGATCCCAGAAACAGCCTGTCTTGCTCTAGACAGAGGAAGAAGAGCCTGAATGAGGCCTGAAACTACAAGGATTGAATTTGAGACCAGTGTTTAAGATTAATAGCCTCATGTTTAATTATCTACACAACAGGAACCCACCAAGTATTCAAATACATGGGCTGAATAAAGATGAGACAGGATTTTTCCCAGAAAAAACCCTCTAGGATTTCTCTACCTGTACAAGGCTGAGAGAGTGAAGCATTCCTGCAAGGAGAAAGCAGTTTTCTTTAATGATTGGATCACAGTTCTCCATCTTCCAAATGAATTAAAGGAGGTTTCAATCCCTTGGTCACATTAAATGGCACCAACACAAGCTTTACTTCTGAAAACTGACATTTATACCTGCAAAAAACCCCAGTCTCAGGTCTTCCCCACTCTCCCAGGCCAAAAGAGGAACAAAAGTGTTTCAGTGGGGTTTGACAGGATCTTGCTGAAGCAGATAAATCAGTGAGCATTTTTGCTGCTGCCAGGGATCCTTACCTGCACCCTGATTTGAATTCTGTCCTCAGAAACATCCAGCACTTCAATTAATGCCTGGCTTTCCAGTGCTGATTGGGAGCAAGGGGAAGGGCATAAAACAGTGCCTAGAAATCCATCAACGTTCTCTTCACTGACAAACAATCTCTCCTAAAGAAAAAAGACAGAAAGAGCAGGTTATGTTCTTTTTCTGCTAAACTTCAGCAATACTGGGGCTAAAAACTCACTCCACAAAAAGCCAGGACACTGATTCCCAAGTTTCACAGCACACTGGTGTCTTGACAGAGCAATTCTAAGCCAGACATTCAGAGAAGGAGGTGAAATGAATTCAGACCAGGGCTTAGCTCGTTTTGATTGAAATTACAAACCTGCACCAAAACAAAATATAAAAAAATGATTGAAATTACAAACCTGCACCAAAACAAAATATAAAAAAAATATGATTGAAATTACAAATCTGCACCAAAACAAAATATAAAAAATACGATTTTTCTACTTTGATATGTGACTAATATATGGATTTAGACTCCCTCTGAAAAATTCTTTGTACCAACCTCGTGCCACTGCCCTCACCTGTCTCAGCACCAGGAAGGTGTTGGGCTGTTGTGGGTTTGTTCCCTGTCTTTAGGAAAACACAAACAGCTCCAAACTGCAGGACCTTTGAACCCTCAGCTCCAAGATCAGATCTGGAACACTCAGGGCTGTATCCATTTCACACCCAGCTGGAAATAAAGGAGAGGTATCCAGAGGCAGAGACACAGCCTGGGGGGTGTTTCCAGGCTGTTCATGTGCAGTGCATAAACAACCTGAAACGTGTTGCTGCAGGTTTAAAGATTTCAATCAGTTACAGGTAATTCAAGGTCTTCAAATATATCCTGGAGGAACTGCAGAGTTCTCCCTGTCCTTGTGCTATTCCTGCATCATCTGTGTAGGCTGAGGGTGAGGACAGACATTAGCACAATAAAAACAATCTGACCTACAGGGTACTTTAGTTCTGGGAATTATCTTTCCTATTTAATTGGAAAGAACAGGGAGAAGTTGCAAACTTTCCACTTGAAGTCACACTTTTAAATTTCTCGGTCCAGTTCAAGCCTCTTGTCAATCCAATGAAAGTTAAATTCAATTATCACTGACATCTTGCAGACTGAGAAGCAAAAAGGCAATTCTGCACATTTTTGGCCCCCTGTGGACAGAGCCTTATGCACAGCCAGATGTCACATTGTGTCTGAGGTACAAAATTTAACTGGCATCTTGGAAAAAAAAGAAAAGACAGGATGGGAAAAACAAGCCAGAGTTCTACTTTTTTTTCCACTATTTAAATTAGAAATCACAATATGGAAAGTCATAACATACATTCTGTTGGGCTTCCAAGCCAGAAGATTGAATTCATTTTCTATCCAAAAGATTACAATCCAGGCAAAGAGCCAACACTGGATGCTGGGTTGGTTTGGGGAGAGATTAAAGTACAGCAGAGCTGCCCTGACAGAAAACCCTCTCAGAACACACCAACTTCTTGCATTTTTGCATGCAAAGCCTAAAATTCTTATTCCCTCGTGCTGCATCCTCTCCTGCCTGCCAGAGAGGGATGTGCCAGAGCTTTAGGCTTGTGGAAACACTCTGCAGAGTTCAAAGGAAGGTGCTGGAGTACAGAAAGAAGGCAGGGACTGCAGACACAAAATCTCTGCAGCTCTGAAACTCCCACAGGCTCCTGAACTCCATCCCTGGCGAGGCCTTGGCTGGCTCAGGAGGAGAATTCCCAGCTCTGCCCTGGATTGCTTGGCCCACCCAGCACAGACAGCTCAGCCTCCCTCAGAGGGGTTTTGGGAATGCTCCCAAGGCATTTGGGAATGCTCCCAAGCCCCCTGCTTGTGCTTCCAAGGAGAGCAAAGCACAGCCCCCTCTGCTCCAGCACAGCTCCCCTCACTCACCTGAAAAATCAAAATTATGGAATGGTTTGGGTTGGAAGGGACCTTACAGCTCATCTCGTTCCAACTCCCTGCCATGGGGTGTATTTGAGGACTTGGAATTACCTTTCACTAGACCAGGTTGCTCCAAATCCCATCCTACTTTGCCCATATAAAATGAATTTCTTTAAACAACCTCTTTTCCCTCAGAAGCTGCAGCCCTGGCTGTGTGAGGGACGCCCGCTCCTCCTCAGTGCAGTCAGGACTTTGCAATTTGGCAACAAACCCAAGGAATCTTTCTGAAGATTTTCTTCCTGATTAAAAACAAAATAATTTGTTTTCTTCACAGAAAAATATTGTTAAAAAAGAAAAACGGAATGGAAGGTGTGTTAACAGGCAAAGGTGCTTCCCCCAGAGGGTGCTGGGCTCTGAACAGGGAATGGGCACAGCCAGAGCTCCAGGAGTTTGGACAACACTGCCAGGGATGCCCAGGGTGGGATTGTTGGGGTGTCTGAGCAGGGCCTGGAGCTGCACTGGATGATCCCTGTGGGTCCCTTCCAGCCCAGGATATTCTATAATTCCATGATTAATCACTGCTTTACACAAGGATAAAAAAGTAACCGCTTGTGATGCTGTTCTGTTAATTTGGACTCATTACTAGAAACCAATTTTACCAAGTTTCAGCCCAGCCCATGTCCCGTGTATTCCCACAAGTATTTAACATTTTGTCCCATCCCTAGCCCGGGGCCTGCCATAAATCATGGCACCTGGGATGTGTTTGTTGTCAATAAGGTGATTATCATTGGCCTGTTCCATCAGCCACAGACTGGAACTCAGACTTTGCATTCACAAAGAGCACACACGAAGGCATTTCTATTACTGCAGATGTTATCAAAAACCTTGGAAAAAAATGATTCAGGAATTTATTCTAAAGGCTGCTCTGCCTCCCAAGCCAGAGCAAACAGAGGACAACCATCTGCAGATGATTTCGATGACCCTGTAAAATAATTCTTCAACTTCAGCCGTTTATTTTCTGGTATTTATGATACTCACTTAGCAACTTCGCATTGAATTTGTTTTTCCCTGCACAGACTGTCATCTGCTGTTTGGTACACATTCATTTTTCCTTGTGACTAAACTGAGACCAAATTAACATAAACCTTAGCAGGAATGACTTTGGTTTCCAGAACACTTCATCATTCAGAGCCGTCCTTGTGTCTCTGAGCAGCGACAGCAACGCCGCTGCCCTCAGCACTCCCAGGGCTTTATTCTGCCTTCATTTATCCCAAGTGAAGACATTTGCCATCCAGAGTTACCTCCCACACAGTTGGGAAAGCAGCACAGATTTCAGGCTGAAATGATTTTCGTGTCTTGTGTAAGGAGGGGATCACAGGATCTCAGAATGGTTTGGGTTGGGGGGAGCTCAGCGCTCATCCCACTGTCCCAGGCTGCTCCAAACCCCATCCAACCTTGGACATTTCCAGGGATGGGGCAGCCACAGCTCCTCTGGTCAAAACCCAACAATTCCTGCCAGTCTGGAAAAGGAGCTGGATCTGTGATTTCCTGCCCTCTGCGCTGTGGGCTCCCAGTGCAAAGCAGTTTGACCTGAGAATTGGAATTCCCAAGTGTTGGTACCTGGAATGAAAACTTTTCCAAGGTGCTCATGACTGCAAAGATTAAACAGCTCCAAAGCAGCTTTGATGAGCTTCATCAGTAGGTTAATAATGTTTCCTGACATAACTGTTTGGTGTAGTCACGTTATTCCCAAAATGCAGCTACCAATTAAAGACTATTCAGAAATTAGTTTGTTTTATAGCAGGAGCAAACTAATTATGGTCCTTAATGGAGCTTGGGAAAGAGATTACTTTGAAAAATGTGAAATAATAAGTTTGTTGTGTTCTCTTTCTTTGTCCTTCTCTGACCTCCCAAAAAACTTGCCAAGAGTCTTGAAATGCTGAGCACAGAATTAACAGAACCAAAAATAAATTGTTGTAGGATTACACACAACAGCCCTGGTTTTCAACAGCATCCTCTTAGAAGTGACTCCTGCCTATTATATTAAGTCTTTATAGTACCCTGGCACTTGAAAATTATAACCCTGACTTTCAAAGGAACTGTGTAACAACTCCAAATAGCTTGGAAATGAGGGCAAAGCAGCTCTCTGGGATGGATTTCTCCCTGAAAGGTGGCAAAGGCTTCAAACATCCCTGTCTTACCCTTCCAAACACGGCTCTCAAGGTTTCATGCTTGGTTGATTTTCCAACCAAGAAAAACATTTGTCCACAAGAGCCCTAACTCTGAGCTCATGGAGCACAAGGAGAGCCCCAGCACAGCCCCACAGCAGCAATTCCAGCCTTTTCCACACATTCCCAGTGCCAGGAGCAACTTCACTCTGCCACCTACAGCTACACACACGTGATGTAGGTACATTCAGGTGGGATATTGGGAAGGAATTCCTGGCTGGGAGGGTGGGGAGGCCCTGGAATGGATTTCCCAGAGAAGCTGTGGCTGCCCCTGGATCCCTGGAAGTGCCCAAGGCCGGGTTGGATGGAGCTTGGAGCAGCCTGGGACAGTGGGAGGTGTCCCTGCCATGGCAGGTCCCTTCCCACCCAAACCATTCTGGGCTTCAATGATAAATGACTGTGATACTCTGTGACCTCTGCTCACACAATTCCTTCCCAATATCCCACCCAAATCTCCCCTTTCCCACTGTGAAGCCATTCCCTGTGTCCTGTCCTTCCATCCCTTGTCCCCAGTCCCTCTCCAGCTCTCCTGGAGCCCCTTTAGGCCCTGGCAGGGGCTCTGAGCTCTCCCTGGAGCCTCCTCCTCTCCAGGTGAGCACCCCCAGCTCTCCCAGCCTGGCTCCAGACCTGGAGCAGCTCTGTGGCCTCCTCTGGACTCTCTCCAACAGACCCACATCTTTTTTTACCAGCTGCTTTCTGAAGGAAAAAGCACCAAGAGCTTTCTCCATCACAAGGCACTGCTTGTGCCAAGCAGAAAAATCACATCCATCTAGAACATCCTCCATGGAGGCAGCAACACTCACAGAGAAATTAAAGCAAACTTCCACATCTCTGTGCAATTCCTATTTGGATCCCTCACACACAGTTTAACTCAGACTTAGCTGCAACCATGAACTCCTCAGGAATGTTTAGTCTAATATTTTTCAGCCTGTAAATGTTCAAAAAATGCAATGCATAGGAAAGCAGAGGAAATATTTCCTCTGTTTTCCTCTGCTCCCTGCTGCTCTCTGAAGCCCCGTGGGGGTTTATGTGAGTTAAATCCCAATATTCTCCATAACAGCCCACGGGGGTTTATTAGGAAAGGGATGGGCTGGCTGCAATTCCTTGCCCACTGAGGGGCACCCAGGGGGAAACACTGCCCAGGGAAGTGAGCACAGCACACATCCTCTGAACAAACCCATTCCAGGCCTCTGAGAGGGGCAGGAAGGGTGTGGATCAGCCTGGAAGGGAATTCCTACATGAAACAGTCTTTTTCTAATCCCATGAAAATGAGCAGACACGACCCCAAAAGTGCAGGCAGGATTAATTACCTGCCAAGTGTGTTCCACGTGCTCTGAGAACTGAGCCCCTAAGTCTCAGCAGCTCAGTACACCCACGGAAAACTGCTTTTTATTTCTGTCAGGAATCAAGAATTGAACCCCAGGAGGCCAAACATTCCCAGACAGTGCTTTCCAAAGGCACAATTTCCATAATTGCCCAACTCCAGCTCTACCATAAACCAGGACACACTGGGACATGTTCTCAGAAACCCTGCCTGGCAGGCTTACAAATTTTATTAATGGTTATTTAACTCCCAACCATTCTTCCTCCATCATTTACTCCCCAGGCTGTGTTGTCTGGAAAGGAAAGGGGAATTCTCTCATGCAGGAGTTTCCCAAGCCTGAATTCCCAGGATTGAAGCAAAAGGTGTAGAAGGTTTTAGTGGATGAACTGCAATAAAGAGCAATGGAGGGAGCACAGCCCATGGCTGCTGTGATTTTGGCAGTGGGGAAATCAGGCAGCTTCCTCAGCTCATGAGACTATTCCCTGGAAAAACAGGAACAAACCCTGCAGAAGGATCAGCACTGTGTGGTCTCTGGTGCAGTGACTGAGCACCAGGGCAGTGACAAAAGGTAACTTTCAAACCCCTGAAAAATATGTGACCCTAAGCCCACGATGCCCAAAATTACAGCATCTTTTGTTTTTAGGATTTCTGGTCACCATAACAAGTCATGGAATCATTAAGGATGGAAAAAACCTCCAAAATGTTCAAGTCCAGCTGCTGTGTGGACATTATGGAGTGAAACTACTCACAGTAAAGTCCAGGGAGGCCCATGGCACTGTAAAAACTTCCTGAAAAGAGGCACTTGCTGGGGTGGGAATTCCAACTGCTCAGTATGGAAACTGAGCTCTAAACAGATCATCTTCCAGCCCAGAGATTCAACCACAGCTGACTACAAAAGGAAAAGCAGCCCTTGAAGTTCTGCTTCCAGCATGGTGTCCTAAGGACAAGCTCACCTCATTCTGCTAGCAATCCCTGGATCAGACCAATTTCCAAGAAGGAATTGGCAGTAAATGGGAATGAGATGGGCAGGAGCCTCACAGGGGATGGAAGAGCCACTGGGGCACAAATTACCAAAAACACTGGGCAGGCTGGAAGGGGTTTGGAGCAGCCTGGGACAGTGGGTGGGCTTTAATTCCCTTCCAACCCAAACCATTCCATGACTGAGTTTTGCCAGGCCTTTCCTCTGGCAATGCTGCTGTGGGAGAAATGACCACCAAGCAAACTGGGAGGTGCAGGAAAAAATTCCTGCTCACTTCAGCCCCCAAAAGCTCCCTGAAGGCAAGGACAGGGTGCTCTGCACTCTGCAATGACTGATGCACCTCGTTACAGCTCTCAGTGCAAGAACCCCAGCTCTGATTTACAGCATGAGACTCAAAGCAGAAAAACACCCAAGGTGCCATCAGACAAATTGAAGAACTCAACATAAGTAGAAGGAAATCAACCAGGAACTATTATATACTGTGTAATAGTGGCTCTAATTAAATATTAATTTTTCTCCCTTCACTCTGAGCGAGTGCAGCTCTCAGTGCTGGCACAGGCACTTTGGGGAAACAGCACAGTTAAAAAAAAGCAAACAGAACAAATGACTTCAGTTCATTTCTCCTGCTTCAGTTTGCAGCCCCAGTGTCCAAAAGGATTGGATGCCAGGAGAACCTTTTGGAGTCTGCTACGGGAATGAATGGCTGGGAAACCAATGACTAATGCTCAACCTCTTTCTCCTACTCCACCCAAAACATTTTGCAATATATAATAAAAGCAGCATATTCGAGGTTTGTTTTGTTTTTAACTCACAAACACAAAATCTCATTACTGGGTGGCCTTTTAACAACTTTCAATCACAAAACGTTCCTCCAATCGTAATTACAAATGCACATCCCAAACTTTCAATCATTAGTCCATGTTCACCACCAAACCATGTTCTCAAGTGCCACATCCACACTTTTTTGAGCAATTCCAGGCATGGGGACTCCACCAGTGCCCTGGGCAGCCTGGGTACCTGCCCAGAAACAGGCAGGAGTTTACCCAGTGCCTCATCTGACGTGGCAGCAGCAGCCAGTGCCAGCTCCCAGCACTGAACAGCAGCACTGAGTGTGCTGTGGCCACACTTGCACAGACTTGCAGGCTCCTGCTCGGCTAAAAGCAAAGGAAACGCTCTGCAAACAGCTCAGCGTGGGTGGTTCTCCAGAAATTCATCATCTCTGATCCTTCCCCGAAATGATCAGCTCCTCCTGCACAGCAATTGCTCTTGTAAAAGGTGTGTGGCTGCTAAACGGGAAATTAAACGTGGTTTCAGCTGCACAAACACTAATTGGATAAATACCTTTCAAAATCGTGCACAAGCCATTTCTGGTTGTAGGGATGGAGCAATTAAGCTGCTCCAAGCCAAGTCCATCCCAGTGGATCTGCCTGAAGCCTGCCAGCTTCCTGGACCTGCACTCCCACAGCACGTGATGCAAACTGCAAAGGCTTTTATTGCTCTAAACTCAAGCCAAACTCCAAATCCCATGGCTGGAGGGTTACACAAGAACTGTGCAGCTTTAATCCCTGCTCATGAGAAAGTGTCTGAAAGCCTGAGCTTCCAGAGTAACGTGGTGCTCCACAAAACTTGTGGGAGTGCTTCTGGACAGCCAGGTGGGCATCCCTGTGGGGCTGGATGCAGCCACCCCACTCTGTCCCACCAGGGGAGCATCACTGCCCAACGACCCAAAGAATCATAAAACACTAAATTAGAATCATATACAGACAGGGAAGAAGAGAAGGTGAAGATTTACCCCAGCAAACTGGGCCAGTTCACAGCTGCTGTTTGCTGGTGGAACTGATGGGTGTTCCTGTGGCTGTAAATGGGAATTCTGTCCCAAAATACAGACACAGGGACACTCCACCTACACTTCAGTACAGTGTATGCACACATGTGTAAGTCTGGTGTATCAGAAAGGTTTTCTTTGTGTGAACAGGCTGCATTAGCAATTTACATGGCTTGAAAAGTGAACACTAATGACATGAAGCACATAGGCGAGGTTTTCACTCATCACCAGAATTTCCCTTAGGACTTTATCACTTAAAAAAAAAAATAAAAAAATTGTAGTGGTTTTGCCCATTTGGATGGGAGGCAGAAGTCATTCCAGTTTTGAGGATGAAGATGCCAGCTCCATGATGTGCCCTTCACACTGCTCATCCAAGACCTGCACAAATCAGGTCACCCCACTCACATCCTGGAGCAGCTCTGAGGAAGCAGCTCCCATCACTACCAACTCTGACCTGGCCCTCACACTTCCTTGAAACACCAAACATCAGCCACACCCAGCACTTTGGGCAGGTGACACTCCAAATGTGCCACCTTGAAGGTGTTACCTGGGCAGGTGACACCTCAAATGTGCCTCCTTGAAGGTGTTACCTGGGCAGGTGACACCTCAAATGTGCCTCCTTGAAGGTGTTACCTGGGCAGGTGACACCTCAAATGTGCCTCCTTGAAGGTGTTACCTGGGCAGGTGACACCTCAAATGTGCCTCCTTGAAGGTGTTACCTGGGCAGGTGACACCTCAAATGTGCCTCCTTGAAGGTGTTACCTGGGCAGGTGACACCTCAAATGTGCCTCCTTGAAGGTGTTACCTGGGCAGGTGACACCTCAAATGTGCCTCCTTGAAGGTGTTACCTGGGCAGGTGACACCTCAAATGTGCCTCCTTGAAGGTGTTACCTGGGCAGGTGACACCTCAAATGTGCCTCCTTGAAGGTGTTACCTGGGCAGGTGACACCTCAAATGTGCCTCCTTGAAGGTGTTACCTGGGCAGGTGACACCTCAAATGTGCCTCCTTGAAGGTGTTACCTGGGCAGGTGACACCTCAAATGTGCCTCCTTGAAGGTGTTACCTGGGCAGGTGACACCTCAAATGTGCCTCCTTGAAGGTGTTACCTGGGCAGGTGACACCTCAAATGTGCCTCCTTGAAGGTGTTACCTGGGCAGGTGACACCTCAAATGTGCCTCCTTGAAGGTGTTACCTGGGCAGGTGACACCTCAAATGTGCCTCCTTGAAGGTGTTACCTGGGCAGGTGACACCTCAAATGTGCCTCCTTGAAGGTGTTACCTGGGCAGGTGACACCTCAAATGTGCCTCCTTGAAGGTGTTACCTGGGCAGGTGACACCTCAAATGTGCCTCCTTGAAGGTGTTACCTGGGCAGGTGACACCTCAAATGTGCCTCCTTGAAGGTGTTACCTGGGCAGGTGACACCTCAAATGTGCCTCCTTGAAGGTGTTACCTGGGCAGGTGACACCTCAAATGTGCCTCCTTGAAGGTGTTACCTGGGCAGGTGACACCTCAAATGTGCCTCCTTGAAGGTGTTACCTGGGCAGGTGACACCTCAAATGTGCCTCCTTGAAGGTGTTACCTGGGCAGGTGACACCTCAAATGTGCCTCCTTGAAGGTGTTACCTGGGCAGGTGACACCTCAAATGTGCCTCCTTGAAGGTGTTACCTGGGCAGGTGACACCTCAAATGTGCCTCCTTGAAGGTGTTACCTGGGCAGGTGACACCTCAAATGTGCCTCCTTGAAGGTGTTACCTGGGCAGGTGACACCTCAAATGTGCCTCCTTGAAGGTGTTACCTGGGCAGGTGACACCTCAAATGTGCCTCCTTGAAGGTGTTACCTGGGCAGGTGACACCTCAAATGTGCCTCCTTGAAGGTGTTACCTGGGCAGGTGACACCTCAAATGTGCCTCCTTGAAGGTGTTACCTGGGCAGGTGACACCTCAAATGTGCCTCCTTGAAGGTGTTACCTGGGCAGGTGACACCTCAAATGTGCCTCCTTGAAGGTGTTACCTGGGCAGGTGACACCTCAAATGTGCCTCCTTGAAGGTGTTACCTGGGCAGGTGACACCCCAAATGTGCCACCCTGAAGGCGTTACCTGCAGAGCAGAGGGGTCGAGGCCGAAGCTGAACTTCTCCCAGAGCCCGGTGCTGCCGGGGGCCTTGGCGAGCAGCACGACGGCGTTGTGGGCAGAGACGCTGACGCTGCTCTCGGGGAAGAGCAGCCCGGCTGCGGGAGGGAAGTGCAGGCACAGGGCGAAGGCGGCAGTGTCCGTGCAGAAGCGGAGGCTGTAGCGATGGGTGTCCCCGTCCCCGCACAGGCTCCGGGGATGGATGCCGGGCACCAGCAGCAGCAGGGTGAGGGACGCCTCGTCCTGCCGGACATGGAAGGGAGGGCACGTGGCGGTGGCCAGGGCGCCGGGCTGGCCCTCTGAGGCCTGCGGAGGGCACACGGGAGTGTCCGCGGTGGGCACGGCGGGCTCCGGGCGGGCCATGGGGGAGGCGGCACCGGGGCACGGCAGTGGTGGGCCCGGGGGCTCGGTCGGTGGTTCGGCAGAGGGATCAGGGGATGGGGAAGAGGAGGGTTTAGCGGGTGGATCGGTGGGGGGCTCGGTGAAGGGTTCAGAGGGCGGTTCAGCGGGGGGGTCAGCAGGTTGGTCAGCAGGGGGTTCAGAGCTTGGATCAGCGGAAGGTTCAAC
>VZRZ01007584.1:26632-42568 GCA_013398175.1 Climacteris rufus
GGGGCGCAGCTCCTCGCGGCCCGGGGCCAGGCTGTAGGGCAGAGCCCAGCGCTGCCCGCCGCGCTCTGCGCGGGCCCGCGGCTCCCCCATCAGCGCGTTGCCGCAGACGTTGATGTAGCAGCGGCGGGAGCCCTCCTGGCTCGTCCGCAGCACGAAGCCCGGCGTCGGGTGCACGAAGCGCACCTCCATGCCGCGCTCCCGCTCCAGCGCCGCCACCTCCTCCTCGTACAGCCGGCGCTGCTCGGGGTCGGTCAGCTCGGCCGCGTACTCGGCGAACAGCGCGCGGAACTGCTCGTCGCGGAAGGCGCGTCGGAGCCGCTCCGCTTCCTCGGCGCTGAGGTCCAGGTCGTGCAGCCGCCCCGCGCCCGCCATGGCCCCGGCACGGCCCGGCCGGGAGCGCTGCTGTGGGGACGCCAAACAAGATGGCGGCCGTTGCTGTGGTGACGGTAAACAAGATGGCGGCGGGCGGGCGGTTGCTATGGAGACCGCAAACAACATGGCGGGCTCCCCTCAGGGCCGAGGCCTCTCCATCCCCTCAGGGGCTTCGTGGTGGCTCTCAGCCATAACCCCGTCATCAGCAGGGCTGGTTTTCCACCCTCACTTCCTCATCCCTTTGCAGAGTTTGTTTTCCTCATCCCACAGTTCTGAGCTGGCACTCAGGGAGCACATTAATAAGTACCATGCTGCGGTTTGGGTTTAAATCCTCAGCACTCCAGCTCCCACCTCTTGTCCCAGCTTCCATGATGGCGCCTCAGAACCTGTAGCCCTGTGCCCTTCCTTGTTCCTGCCCTGGGCCATGCTCAGGCCCTGCCAGGACAGTGGGAAGGGGGCTTTGAAACAAAGCTCCTGTGACAAGGGTCCCCTCTGTTCCCCACCTGGTGTGGGCATTTCAGGGTAGCCCCACTCTTGTCTCGATGCCCACAAACACCTGGAGAAGGTTTTGGTTTAGTTTCACTCTTTGCCACCTCCTTCCATGAAGATTTCCTCCTCCCAGCCTTTTGCAGAAGTTCCAGAGGACCATGTCCTTGATCCTCTTACCCCTCCTTGCCCTGTCTGCATAGCACTAGCTGCAAATAGATATTGCCATTAAATAACACCTCACAAATCTTCCCTGGGCCTTTCCCTGGCCCAGGCCTACACAGGCAATAAAATCCTATCCCATATTGCCAGTATCTCCAGGGTATCCAAGTTCTTCCTATATTTACCTTTTTTTTTTTTAAGGCTACACCTTTCCTTTTTTGATCCATTTTTCATGCTTTGCCAGTTATTCTTCACTCTGACTATAATTATCTAAACTGACACCAGTGTCTTTTCCTGTAAAAGTTTATTTGTGTACAAAACAAGTAATTTCTGACTTTGACATTTATTATAAAAAGTCCATAATGTACATCATAAAGCCAAGCCATCTGAAAAATAAGAGCTACAGTTGTTTTCACACAGGCTTCACTGCCTTTTTTCAGTCTTGCAGAAATTCAGAGTCCCTGAAGCTTGCTGAAAATACCAAAGAAAAACAATATTTAGGGGGTTTATTTTAAACATAGTTCACAATGCTGTTCTGTTTCTTGATCTGTGAGAGACCTGATAATGTTTTCAACTATTTAAAAAACCTAAAGCATCCCATGGTGTTATATTTTTTTATATTCAAGTAAAGGTTACATGAGCTGATCCATTATTAATTGCCTGGGAAGGCTTCTCCAACAAGGACAAGATAAATTTATACTTTTCCTAATAGGTTCAAACAGGCAAATTTTTATCCATTGTAAGCCCTTTGATTTTTCCTACTTTTTGGTGTTTCAGCTGGCCTTTCTCCAGTCCAGGGAACAAACAGTTGGAATGAATAAGTGCAGATCAAAAAATACATAAAATCAAAGCCTGGAAGTGGCTTTTGGGCTTGATGATTATCACAGAATGAACCAAGAACTGTTCCTAAATTTAATTAATTTATGTAATAATCATTATCCCCAGAAACAAATCTGTTTTCCAGTTAGGTCTGAATCACTGAACATCATACAGTGCAATCATCTTTACTTTTCCTTTTGGGTTGTGCTTCCCATCATTGATATTTCTAATTTCTAAATTTATTACTTTAGTTCTGGGCATTTGGGTTTCTTGCACTGCCTGAGTATGAAGCGTAACTTAAACTGCTGGAACATTCACCCTGTTTACATTACCAATTTTCTGGGATTTCATCCTCCTGAGAATCAAAGTCAGCACATAGAAAATACTTAATTTCTAATGAGAAAATCAATGTATTTACCTGTCTTCAACTGTCTTGTTGGAGGGGTAGAAAACCTTGAAGGAAAATCCACTTCTGGGGAACGAACCCTTTGAAGAAAAACGGGAAAACCACACTTGGGTGAGTAAAATTCTGTGCAGAGAGTAAGAGAGCTGGGATGGGAGTGAGGCAGGGAATCTTACAGGGTTTATGCAGATGCAGTCAGTGTTGGTGACAGTGAAGGGATCATATTTATCAGCAATGATGAGCAGGTCTGGCACGGGGTAGACCCTCAGGGAATAATCATAGGCCCAGAACACGGGGCTGACGTACAGGGGGAGCGGGGTCAGGTGGCCCTGGGACAAGATGGTCTTCACAAACTGCAAGGGAGACAAAAAACACTTGGTTTGAGCCATTTCCTGCAAGCCCAGTTCATCCCTGCACATGCCAGTGGGTGTTAATAAAGAAGCTTTGAAGCTGGAAATGTTTGGGGTTTTTTTTTGTATCTCTTTCTGATTATTAAAAATTTCTAGATTAAAGCAATAACTCTTCCCCAGAACTGAGCTGCTCTTTCTTTTCTTGAATTGTGGGGGGTTTTAATACACAAAGGCCTTTCTAAAGTGTATCAGCTAATATTTGAAGATGTCAAAACTATCTCATCAATCACACTCTCCAGGAGAATCTTCTTACCTGTTCCTCCTTAGCAACATTGCCATAAATTTCATTTTTAAGGTTTTTTTCCCTTCATTGCTTTCCTTACAGTACCCACATTTAAAAAGTCTTTTCCCTGAATTGAAGAAAACATTTGATTCCCAGATGACTTTCCTTAGTGACAAAATTTCCCTCTCTCATTTTTTTATGTTGATGGTTGAATAAAAAAAAATAGGCAAAAAAAGCCTGAGAAAAAGTGGAGTATGCAAAAAACAACCTGCAGAAAGTGTTGCAATAATAATTTTGCATTTCCTTCAAGATTCCTTCCTAGAAAGGAGGCCCTGTATGAGTCCAAGCAAGTGTCAGGAATGCAAATGTGCCCACAAAACCAAGGTACCTCACTGCCCATGGGGGGTTCAGAAACACTTAACAAAGGAAGAAAGCTAAAACAACTTTCTGAGTTAAGCAAACAAAAAAAACCCCTATAAAATAAATAAAACCAGACTCCATCCATCACTGCAATGAGCCAGTATTACCTGCATCACTCTCATCCAATTATATCAGTAAATCCCATCAACTCCTGCTGTGGATTCATTAACTGGAACCACAGCCCAGAGTGCTGTGCTGATGTGTGAAAAGCAGGATGTAAATTTTAAGTGAGAACACAAGCAGATGAACGTTAGAAAAGTGACATGCTGCTTTACTGCAAATGGCACTGGGGGTAACTGATGAAATCTTTAAAATATGATAATTTGTATTTCATTTTGCCTTTAGGAATCAATGTTTCCTAGCAGGACGTTTATGACTGGTGCACACACAGCTCTGAAGTTCTGTGTTCAAAGGCAGCTGCAGTGTGACACAATGACTCACCACCACCTAAAAGTATCATGGTTTGAGTTATTTCACTCTCAAAATGTAAAGAAAAGTAAGAACATTAAATGCCAAACAAGATGGTGGCCATTGCTGTGCTGAGAGTAAACAAGATGTGGTGAGGGTAACCAAGATGGCGGCCTTGCTGTGTGAGGGTAACCAAGATGGCGGCCATTGCTGTGTGAGGGTAACCAAGATGGCGGCCTTGCTGTGTGAGGGTAACCAAGATGGCAGCCATTGCTGTGTGAGGGTAACCAAGATGGCGGCCATTGCTGTGTGAGGGTAACCAAGATGGCGGCCATTGCTGTGTGAGGGTGACCAACATGGCAGCCATTGCTGAGTGAGGGTAACCAAGACGGCGGCCATTATGGTGAGGGTAACCAAGATGGCGGCCGCTGTGGTGAGGGTAACCAAGATGGCAGCCATTGCTGTGTGAGGGTAACCAAGCCGGCAGCCATTGTGGTGAGGGTAACCAAGATGGCAGCCATTGCTGTGTGAGGGTAACCAAGCCGGCAGCCATTGTGGTGAGGGTAACCAAGATGGCAGCCATTGCTGTGTGAGGGTAACCAAGCCGGCAGCCATTGTGGTGAGGGTAACCAAGATGGCAGCCATTGCTGTGTGAGGGTAACCAAGCCGGCAGCCATTGTGGTGAGGGTAACCAAGATGGCAGCCATTGCTGTGTGAGGGTAACCAAGCCGGCAGCCATTGTGGTGAGGGTAACCAAGATGGCAGCCATTGCTGTGTGAGGGTAACCAAGCCGGCAGCCATTGTGGTGAGGGTAACCAAGATGGCAGCCATTGCTGTGTGAGGGTAACCAAGCCGGCAGCCATTGTGGTGAGGGTAACCAAGATGGCAGCCATTGCTGTGTGAGGGTAACCAAGCCGGCAGCCATTGTGGTGAGGGTAACCAAGATGGCAGCCATTGCTGTGTGAGGGTAACCAAGCCGGCAGCCATTGTGGTGAGGGTAACCAAGATGGCAGCCATTGCTGTGTGAGGGTAACCAAGCCGGCAGCCATTGTGGTGAGGGTAACCAAGATGGCAGCCATTGCTGTGTGAGGGTAACCAAGATGGCGGCCATCTTACCATCCCTCAGGGTTCCTGGTGCAATGTGTTGTGAGAATGAGGCCCAGAGCCCCCCAAATCCAGCCCTGCTGATCAATAAAATCAAAAATCTTGGCCAAAGGCGCTGCCCCCAAGTCACTCACGTGGTTGGGAATGTCCATGTTGCTGCTCGGGAAGCGAACACAGTTCCTGCACATTTTGTTGACCAAATCCTCACGAAAGATAATTATTTCTTGGGTGCAGTATTGAATCCTGAGTGGAAAACAGCAGTGAAATTAAAGGTTAACCTAAAAATGAGGAAGATGCATTATAAAGTTGATCTCCCTCTAAAACAGCCAAATGAAAAAGCACATTTGAATGAAAATATTTTGCCTTCATTACCTTCTGATTTAGAAAAAACAGGATCCTTTTGATCAGAATTTTTATACTCAATATCAAATATTTAGCACTACCTCCTTTCACCACTATGTCTTAATGTATTTAAAACTAGTTACAATTCGTGCAAGTGAAGGATTCTATTAATTTGAAAAATTTAAGGCAAATTTCCCCAAATTTGTGGGTTTTGAAAATTATATTTGCACCTAATTTAGTAAAATAAAAAAAAAATTTAAAAAAAGAGCAGTTACATGATTACCTGCAAGGATTTGTGGTGAAAACTGAAAATGGCACCAGTTGTCTGAACTCCTCAGTAATAGTTCCAGCCAGGGGGGGTCTAAAATAAATAGCAGCAGAGGTATCAACAAAGATTCTTACTTCCTTTAACTATTGAACTCAAAATTGGGAAAGTGAGGCAAACTGACCTTGGTAAAATAGAACCAGGACCAGGATCTTCAGGGCCAGGGACAAACACAAATCGACTACTGCAAAAAAAAATTCGACAGATCTCTTTTATATAAACTGATCCTAAAAACTAGGTCTGGTGTTCTGAATTCAAAGATCAGGAGCCAGGGAAGTATTCCAGGGAGAGATCTTGGCTCCCTCATTAGCAGTTTTCATGCCCAAGCTATTTTAGATAAAATCAAAACCTTACCCTGCTCCCAAAACAAACCTGCAGGCCTGTTACAAAACCAGCTTGTTATCTGATCACAGCTGGCTCACAATAAAGAGAAAATAGGGTATTGCTCAGCTTCTTACAGTAATTAAAGGTTCCACAAAATAAACAGATTTCCCTTTGCTCTGTACCTTTTGTGGATGCTGGGATATTCACATATAATATCTGCCAGAGCCTTCAAAGAACCTGGAGTTAGGGAAAAACATGTCAAGCACCTGGTTAGAAATAAATACACATTTTATGAATCACCCATCTACTGCAGTGCACTTAAAAAATCAGGGTTTCTTTTCTGCTCTCTTCATTTCTTTGCCATCATTATTTTAATTCAATGCACACATCTGACTGTGTACAAAGACTTCCCTACCTTTCAGGGACTGGATTTGATTGTTTCCATATGGTGCAGATGAGAAGTTTCCACAGAAGAAAAAGCAGGTGGGAGGTGCAGAGGAATAACCTGGGCAAAGAGAGGATCTGTGAGTGTTTCCATTCACTTCAGTGTTTTCCAGCTCTCTCCTGCCCTTGCCATGAAAACCAGAAACTGAAACAGCACTTCAAGCTCTGCTGCTATTAATACACCTGAACCATTTTTTGGAGACTGGCTGTTTTTAGCTTAAAAAGATCATGACAATGTACAAATGGCACTTCAAGGGAGCCCTCTGTCATTTCCAGGCCCTGTTCCAACATTGTTTGTGTGTCTCCAACTACTGACCCAGTCAGAGAATCATACACAGTGCAATTATAATAAATAATGCCATTTTAAAATGCACTATTCCCTTCAAGAGGAGAACAGCAAGCAGGCAGCAATGGATTGCTATTAACCTCCGTGATCATTCCAATTCAAGGGCTCTACCAACATTTCACTCTTTGGCATGACAAAGCAACAGTAACTGGAACTGCCTGAGCAGTTTAAGGATCTGATGAGTGCTCACAATCTCACTGATCTCCCCCTTCAAAGCAAAGGGTGAAAAAAGAAACCTGATTCCCATCCCTGAAATAAAAATAGAAACATCTACTCAGGGATTCATCTCACATCCCAGTTACTCTCCATTTTCCTCACACGCAGGATCACTCTGGGATTTCCTTCACTGGTTTTCAGAGGGGCTGGTAAATAGAACAGAATTGCTTAGACCAGACAAATGGCTCATCAATATTTTTTCCTGCTCTTCCACTGAGCTGCTCGTTTAGTTTCTAATTACCAAGGTTATCACTTGCATATTAAGCTTTCAAAATAGCAAATGCCACGTCTGCATCTTTGCCAGGTGAGCTCAGCACACGAATCTCACTGACCAAAGTCCCTTTATCACTTCAGCACCTGCAATCTTGGGTCAGGCACAGTTTGCCCCAAGGATTTGCCAGCTCTGATGGAGATACTGAACTGGATTTGTAACTTCTGGATGACTGTGCTAATTTGTGTCCAGTTTTCTTTAGGTGAGGAGCAGCACTTGCCCACCCTGAATTCTTTTTTGTTCATTTTTACAGCAGCCACCCTCTGACACTTCCATTCTACCTGAGGCAGACAGGACAAGCTGTTCCAAAACTGCTGCAATACAAAGCAGCAATTCACAGATGATTTTTCCCAATGTTGCCAACATTACTAATCATGGAAATATGGAATGGTTGGGTTGGAGGAACCTTAAAAATCATCCCATCCCCCCCCCTGCCATGGGCAGGGACCCCTTCCACTATCCCAGGCTGCTCCAAGCCCCATCCCACCTGGCCTTGGACACTCCCAGGGATGGGGCAGCTTCTCTGGGCACCCTGTGCCAGGGCCTCCCCACCCTCCCAGCCAGGAATTCCTTCCCAATATCCCATCTGACCCTGCCCTCTGGCAGTGGGAAACAACACTCATTTTTCTAAACTAAGGAGCTGACTTTAAACTAAGCCCAGGGAGAACTTAAAGGAGCAAGGGGAACATTCTTGTCACAGCCCATAAAATGGCTCCTGGTCAAAACACTAATTCTTTGTATTAAGAATTTATGATACCAAGTCATGAAAACAAGGATTAGAGTCCAAGCAGTTCTCACCTACCTGAAAACATCGTGTGAAGCTTTTCCAGCACTTCTGCTTGGTCCAGCCACACATCAGAGACAAACACAAACATGGCATCTTCATTCTCCTCCTCCAGCTGCTTTAGTTTTGCAGAAGCCTTTACTGAAGATGAAGAAGGCCCTCCAAAGAAGTTTATATTCCCATAGAAGGCTCTGCATTATTAAAATACTCCAGTTAGACTCACAGAATCCCAGAATGGCTTTGGGCTCATCCCATTCCAGCACCTTCCACTAGACCAGGAATCCATTCTTTCAGCAACAAGAAATTTATTAATCCCATGTAAAACTCCCTAGTTTTACAATTGAGAAGGGCTTACATCCCAATTTCAATTAATATGCAGAACCCAAAGGAAAGAGAGTCTGTAAGTCCCAGAATTGCTTCCTTAAAATTACATTTCTTTTAAAGCATTTGGAGAGGAGGAAGAATAACATACTTGAATGTCACAGAAATTATGAAATAACAATGATCTGACTTAGAAACCCATAAGAAAACGTGGAGTGAGGCTGCCAGGAGCAGTTTTATACCTCGTGGTAGCAGAAGGCTCAGTGGGCGGAAATCCAAAAGCGTTCACATGAAAAACTTCATCTTCATACCAACCTAAGAGATTTTGGAACAGCAAAAGAACCCTGAGTTTTTCTACCAGCACCATGTCCCAGACATTAGTCAGGGAGCTGGCAGCTCTGTGCACAGCCAGGCCCAGCCTCCATCCATCCCTCTCTTGTGGTAGCTCCAGTCCCACAGCCAGAGCAGGAATGATCCGCCTGGAAAAGGGGCTGAGCAAGAAACCAAGTGGGTTTTAACCCCAGACACTTCTGTGAACTTCACAAAGTGCATTTGCTGCACAACCCCATCAACAACTCCCTGAACCCAACCTAGTCAGAGTGCAGGGGACCAGGAATCATTTCTGCTGGCCCTGTGCTGGGAGGGTCCCCATCCAAGTGCACCTTGTCTCAAAAACTGTCCCACTGTCAGAGGAACAGAACTAACTTGTCCCCACTCTCATTTGTGCTCCCAACTTCTACTTACTCTCTGCATTTCAAACAGAAACCACAGCAGAAAACAGACTGAGATTGTGTGTCTTGCACAGAGGAACATTCCACAAACAGAAATAGCCTTTTTTTGCTAAAACAAGGCTCCAAGGCTGCAAGCTCTTACATCATCCTAATGAGAAGACTCATTAAAGGACCAAAGCTTTGCCAACTCAAAGCAGCATTTTCAGATTGTTAAATCATTCTGGTTGGTTATTCTAGGCTGCCTTCCTAATCCAGTCATGAACTCCTCCAAGCATGCTGGAGCCAAGCTGGGGCCAATCCTCAAAGCTGCTACAGACACTCAGAACCCCCAACACCCTCAAATTCCTGCTCTCTGCCTCCAGAGCCCACAGAGTCACAGGAAAAGCTTGGGGCAAAACATCTCAGTCACAAACTCACTTATGGTCAAGCCTCATGAACATGAAACTTGTCTGTTCAGCCACATCTGGCAGCAACAGCCTTACCAGAAAAATTTATTACAAGCTAAAAAAAACCAGTCTGCTTTACCTTCTGCCAGAACAAAGCAGGATTCAGTATACAACCCACTGTGGAACTGGTGCAGGAAGGTTAAGGAATGTATTTTTCTCAGATCAGGACTTTTTTAAAGTAGGTTCTTTAGCCAAAATTTGCTTTTCAGCTGGTGTAATGTATTTGGACAGCACTGAAAGTTCAGAGGCTGCCTGAAGAGCCTGGCAATTCCCTGGTACCTGAGCAGGGAAATCCAACCAGAGCCCACAAACAGAACAGGCTCTGCTTCCATGGGCAGGAAAACTGGCCATGTCCAAGAGAAAGGGCACAGAGCTGCAGCTGCCAAGGAATTTGAAACAAAGGAGAAAGACAGAGCTGCAGCTCTCCATATAAAATTTTTAATGGTCAGCATTGATTTACTGCTCAATTGAAAATTCTGCAGGCCTACAGGAAATCCCTTCAGCTCTTCCATCACAGAAAAAGGATATTGCTTTACTAAGGTCTAGCTGGATGACTCCTGTGGGGTCCTCTAGGAAAAACTTCCCCTAAAAGACAGTAATAATTAATAAAGCAAAATACACCCAAACAAACAAATCAGAAGAATCTATCAGTCAGCATTTAGAAATAATTTGGCTGGGTTTAATATTTTAAGCTTAGAACACAGTGGTAGAACTGAAGAGAATGCAGTTTAGGGTAAGTGTGTCTCAGCAGCTTCCCTGTGAGCTGCTGGAGGTGGCATTGCTGCTGCACCCCTCCCTAAAATCACAGTCCAGGGCACTGGCAAGTCCAAACACAGCCACTGGAACTTTCCCTTTCAAGAAGGGACATGCCAAAAATCCTAACTGGCCCTGGTTGCTGACATAAAGCATTACAAAATTCTGTAGTGAGAAGAAAAAGATTTTCCCCACACAGTGGCAGTGAGTGCTTGTGGAAAAGTCTCTTACAATGGGACAAGTGGTGAGATATTTGGGTTTTCTCATTCTCTGATACATTAAAACACTGAATGAACAGTGACCAGATAGTCCACAATAAAAAGCAACTCACCTCCTTGAGCTGAGTGATCATCCCAAGCACAATCACTTCTCCCACCTTAGCTGTATTGCCCAAGAGAGTTTCTACTGTCTTTAACTGGAACCAAAGGCAAGGAATCAAATCAGAATTAAATCAAACTCTTCAGGTGCTTCTCTTAAGCAAGACCACACAGGACATGGGTTTACATAAACACCCAAATGAGCTACCAGGGGATACAGGCTCATTACAAAAATCAGGGACTCATTTCTGAATGTGGCTTAGGAAAAAATTGCCAATAATGGCTGCTAGCAGAAAGAACTGCTGTGATTCTTTGCCTTAGAACTGGAATCAAACTGAAAAGAATTCCATTTTTTTTACCTGGAATTTGCTCTTGCTGTCATCAGGATGAGCAACGATGGGTGAAGGAGTGAACAGCTCATGCCTGTGAGTCCTCTGCAGAAACCAAAATTGAAGTGATTCAGTTTAAAAATAAATGAGCACTGTCAAAAAGCCCCTTTGCTACAACCACCATGCAAAATACTTCATGAACTTCTTACTCTATTTCATCCAGCAACTTTTAATAATTCAGTTCTTTTGACAAGAATTGGCTTCTAAGAAACAGATGATCACTAACGCCGGGTAATAAAACTAAGCCTAAAAAATAGATCATGAAAACATCTCTAATGCTGCTAAAGCAAGTTATTTGTGACAACCTGGAAGGAAGGGAGTTCAGGAGGCAAAGAGCAGTAGCACAGTGTATTTTTGGGAGAAGATGAAGGAGATATCCCTGTGGGCACTGCAGTTTGCTGACCTGCTGGAGGATGGAGTAGCGCTCCCGGAACAGCTCGGCCTTGTCTCTGGCACTCCCAAACAGGCTGGGCCCAGGCAGGTCAGTCATGGACAGGCTGCAAGGGGTTTAAAACAATCACAGCTTTAAAAAAATCCACACATAAAATGACTTCTTGAGCTTCAATTTCTAGGAGGCTGCAAAAGCTGCAATGTGATTTAGTTACTCCATGAGGAACGTGGCTGTATTTCTGCATTTTGAAGGCTACATCCATTTCATTCCCCTCTAACTTCTGCAGAAATCCATTCTAAAAAAAGCAGTTATGCCTTTTAAGCAGTCCTGAACAAGAGCATTATTCCTCCAGTTTCTCCAACCCCCAGAATCACCAGCTGCCTGTAATTTTTATTTTTTACCATTTGAAGCTCTCCTCAGAAACCCTCCAGGGCTTCAGGGAGCTGCAAGATACAGACTAAGAAATAAATACAGGCAACAGACAGACCAAATATATTAAGAAAGTAAATCTAAACAGCCCAATGTGAGAAAAAAACCAACCACAAACTACATTTAGTGATGTATGTCCTTAGCCTGACTGTCTTTTTTATTCATTAGATGGCATAAACATGGTTTATGGTCTTAAACATTTATTACCTTTCTTACTCAAGCCTGAGTTGAACAGACCCAAGAGGGACAGACTAAAGACAGGCTTATAAATAGAAAGAAGCTTTTTTCTTAAAACAAGAAATGCTTGAAACTTAAAATATGGAAGACTTACGGTAGAAATTTCTTCCTTTCTGAATTATAAATATAACGTGGGATATCAAAGGCTCCAATAATGTTGAAAACATTTTCTCTGAAATAAGAACATTTAAAACATTAACTGAATGCTGCCTTCCAACCCAAACCATTCTGTGATTCCATGAAGTGGGTGTAACAAACAGTAATGAGTATGTTGGATAAAATGACATTTGTTTTGTTCACTGTCATCACCATTTCTCCTGCATCCTTCTATTTTCTGTCCTATTTTCTATTCTATTTTCTCCTGCATCTTTTAGTTAAATAATTAAAGAGAGTTGTCCCTGTGATCTGTAGAGCTTCTCCCTTCAGGACTCTGCACTGAGAATCTGTGCAAACACATTTCTCTTCACTTGTGGAGCAAAAAAATAATACATGGAGTACAAAAAGCACCACAAGCACTCAAACCATCTGCATCAAAAAGGTTCCAAATACAAGGAGCAAAGTTAAAACCAAATTTGCTCCATCCTGAGAGGCTGTGGGATGACAGAATCTAATTGCCATGCCTAGCAAAGCATGTCTTTCCATGCTTTGCATCACAATGTCAATAGTAAAGGAAACACATCCATCAGGATCACAGAGATCTCAGAAGCTCCAGTAATTGCTCCACACTTTGTTATCAGAGCAGGGAAATCAATCAGGCCTTCAAAAAACTAAACAAAAAAAGCAGGAACAGGCACCCCAGAGGAAAACTTTTCCAAGTGCTTTCAGGAAAGAAAGGCACAAAACCAACCTGAGATAACTTTGATGCAGAGCAAAGCAAATAAAGGCATGACCAGAAGTATTGGTTAATATTCAACCTGAGTTAATATTCATATTAATATTGGTTAATATTCAATACCACAGCACCTGAATTGCAGAATGTCAGCTGATATTCAGAACCCCTTGCAGGCCCATCCAAGGGGGAACAAGCTGGCCAAGGAAGACAAAAGCACAGAGCAAGGACTGCATGTGTAGCACAGCAGAAAATGCCTGACATTCATCCCCCCAGGAGGAATAAGGAAATGCCAGCAGCTCCCAGAAGCTCCCAGAAAACACATCATTGTCACCCTACACGGTTTCCTCTGGTGCCCTGCTGCATTCCTGGACAGCTGCTTCCACTGTGGGCTCTTCAACCATATTAGATGACACTGGAAGGAAAAATTGCAAGGATTAAAAGTGCAGCAAGGAAGGAAGTAGGTCTCAAATATTTTGCATTAAATGGTTGAGTCTTCTCAGAGGAATATACACAAACAAGCATGTTTTCTGTAAGCTAATGACACAAACTGTTTTACAAATGGATCACTTCATATTGCCACCAAAAGGACACATTTCTAGGAAAAAAATAATAACCACACACACACACAGAGCCCACCATTAATTCCCTAAATAGGGAGAGCAAGACAATTATAGTTTATGCAAAGCTGCCAAATATATCACCAATGTGTTAGAGCTGAGCTTTCACATTCTGGAGGTTAATTTTGTTCCAGAACATTATCACCCAGACTGCTGTCACAAGGAAGTGTTCCAACACACACTGGGACATAGGGACATTGTTGTTTTCATGGATCTAAAGTGATTAACTTTATTAATTTGAAGGCCTCCCCATCCTCACAGCCAAGAATTCCTTCCCACTATCCCATCTAACCCTGCCCTCTGGCACTGGGAAGCCATTCCCCCTTGTGCTCTCAATCCATGCTCCTGTAAATAGTCTCTATTTTAATATTTAAAATGATAGATTCAGGTACAAAAACGTCCACACAAACTTTCAGTAACTCACAAAACAATTTTACTACTCTTGGAAAAGCCAGGACATTCTACACTGCCAACTTTTTAAATGGCATAAATGTCTCTGCTGACATTGCAAACATCAAAAATAAAAAGCCAATAAATACATTTTCTCAATCTCTTACACTACAATGACACCTCAGTAATGCTGCCAGTCGCTGTCTCTGTCTAAAGAACATCACAAATGGCAGAAAAACTTGCTTAAGGAAAAGAAATTGTTTACTTACAAGGCTGTTTCTCCACTGCATCGATGACATTTTCAATTGCATCGTCAAGTTCTGCTTCACTGATGGACTGAAAAGCTTCAGTGAGATACTTCAGAGCATCCCTGAATGCAGTGGAGAAAGCACAAAAAGCAATTAATATTCCAGAGTTCACACAAACTGTGCTGCTTTTGACAGGTGTGCACATCATCACCACATGGCTTGTGGTTAAAAAGTAGAAATAATTAGTTCTGAATAATAGCACACTGCTTTAAGTCAAATAAAAAAAATCATTTGGATTGAAAATAGCAAGGATAAGAAGTGGAGAACTTCAGCTTCATATTAAAAAATTCCATGTTGGAAGGGAATTCTGGAGATCATCTGCTCCAAGCTCCTGCTGAAAGCAGGGCTGGGGTTATGTTACCCAGGGCCCCACGGAGCCAAGCCTTGAGCACTTCAGTGAGGGAGATCCACCACTTCTCTACTCCAACACATTCAAAGTTTAATTATTATAACAATGAAGATTTTCTTTTAAGCTTGTGCCTGTTGTCTCTTGCCTTGTGCATTCTTGAGAAGACTTCTCCAAAACCAATCTTTTAGGAAGACTGGGATTAGCTTCTCGTGAGACTTCCTTTCTTGAGGCTCAATCTTCATGTCAGATTCTCTAACCCTCTAATCACAGAATCCTGGGATGGTTTGGGTGGGAAGGGATCTTAAAGTCCATCCCATCCCAGCCCTGCCATGGGCAGGAACATCTTCCACTGTCCCAGGCTGCTCCAAGCCCCATCCAACCTGGCCTTGGGCACTGCCAGGGATCCAGGGGCAGCCACAGCTTCTCTGGGCAACCTGGGAATTCACAGCCAGGAATTCCTTCCCAAAATCCCATCCAACCCTGCCCTCTGGCACTGAGAGCCATTCCCTGTGTCCTGTCCCTCCAGCCCTTGTCCCCAGTCCCTCTCCAGCTCTCCTGGAGCCCCTTTAGGCCCTGCCAGGGGCTCTGAGCTCTCCCTGGAGCCTTCTCCTCTCCAGGTGAGCACCCCCAGCTCTCCCAGCCTGGCTCCAGCCCTTGGAGCAGCTCCATGGTCTCCTCTGGACTGGCTCCAGCAGCTCCACGTTCTCCTGATGCTGGGAGCCCCAGACCTGGATGCAGAACTCCAGGGGGATCCCACCAGAGCAGAGCTTCCAGCTCCTCCTGCTCCCCTGGGCCTCCAGCCCAGGACCAACTTCACTGCCCCATGCAGGACCTGCTCCAGTTTATCAACATCCCTGAAATTGGAATTATTTTAGTTGTGAACATAAGAATTAGAAATCCGGTTCTTCCCTCCTCCTTAGACTACAGTCTCACAGTTAAATTTAATTTTCTTATTAATGTCATCTGTTGGCCAAGCAAACTGGCATTTTGGTGATCAGCCTGACCTTCAAAATGTCTCAGTTCATGAACCGTGGAGTCAGCAGTTCTGGACTTGTGCTCCTCACTAATGAAAATACCAGGGCACTGTCCAAAACAATCACATCCCATCCATGACACAAGGAAAATGGAATTGATATTAACACAGGGGAAATAAAGGGAAAATACGAGCAATGGAGTCCCAGGCTCTTATAAATTGTGACACCTTCTAACGCAGGCAGGAATCACTTTTCATTGACATCTCTAAATAATACACACCATTATACTTGGAAATACACCATTTCTTCCTTTGGAAATGCCATTTCCTCCGTTAGAAATACCATTTCTGCCTTTGGAAATGTCATTTCCTCCATTGAAGTTGACATTTCTTCCTCTAGCAAGGAATACTGAGCACAGAATTGGCAAGTGGAACTCGAGAGAGATCCCAGAGTTGTAGAGTTGTCAGGGGCAGAGGCAGCCAAAAAAACCCAACCAAACACCCAGCACCAGCATCAGGGAGGGCTCCAGGGGGGACTGGGGGCAGCTTTTGGTGGCACCCACAGTCATGGGGGAAAGAAGGGAAGGGAAGGGA
>VZRZ01007584.1:50704-69407 GCA_013398175.1 Climacteris rufus
TTTTCCTTTCCTTCTCTCCCCTTTTCCTTTCCTTCTCTCCCCTTTTCCTTTCCTTCTCTCCCCTTTTCCTTTCCTTCTCTCCCCTTTTCTTTTCCTTCTCTCCCCTTTATTTTTCCTTCTCTCCCCTTTATTATTTCCTTCTTCCCTCTTTTTCTTTCTCCCATCTTCTTCCCCCTTTTTCTTTCTTTCCCCTTTCTTTCCCCCCCTTTCCCCTTTCTATTCTTCCCTTCCCTCCCTCTTCCCTTTCTTTCCCTTTCTTTTCCCCACTTCTCCCTTTTCTTTCCCCTATGTCCCCCCCCTTTTTTCCCATTTTTTCCCATTTTTCCCCTTTTTCCCCATTCCCTTTCCCCCACAGACCATTCTTTGCTGTCCCTTTCCTGTGGTGAGGTTTCCCAAAGTCCCCTCCTGTCCCAGCTTGTCCCAGTAAAGCTCTTTGTCCTCTCAGGGGAACTGGGACCAGGAAAACCATCTGGGATAAATATAACTTTTTTCCTCAGGGTTATATTTAACCAGAATCTGCTCCTGATCTGCCTGAGGTCACAGCACAAACAGTTGCAGATGTACAGCAGCAATGAGGGAGCAGGAGCCTCAATTTTCCATTTCTAACATAACAGCAAAGCCAAATTCCCATTGCAGGAATTCCTAGAGTTAATAGCATTTCCAGGTTCAGAGTCATTAATGTTTCAGCTCCACTAAAGCTCTTTTAATATGAATTTCACCTCCAGAAAAATCAAGATACTTTGTACAATATTCACCTGGAAGTTCTCTTCCCCCACAGGAGCCCAACTTCAGCTGTAGTTCTTAGTGCTACTTATGGCCCAAACTGTATTTTCACCTTTAAATCTAAAAATTCTTCATAAATCTGTTTGGGATTGTTACATTCTTTTAGATTTGAAGGGGCTTAATGTGTTTTTTTTTTTTAATTGCAGGACAATGCACCTGATGGAAGGGGATTTACCCACCTCCATGTCAGGGAGCTGTGGGGCCAGCATCAATGGGAAGCTGTACATTTTTGGGGGATTTGATGATAAAGGATACAGTAACAGGGTATTGTATTCATTTTTTTCCCCCCTATAACATTGTATTTTAATAAATACTAACTCTGACCTTGCTGGTTATCTGGTCTACTTGTATTTGAATTAAGGAGAAATTCAAGGAAAAGCTTTATTTTTGTAGAAGTTTATTTATGCCAGTGCTTTCCTAGTTGTTTTTTTAAAAACTGTTTTGACAACTTTGAGACAAATCTCAGAATACCACTTTTATTTTTGCTCTTTCATAGCAGTTCACTCAAATAATCAGGCAATAATTAAGGTTAAAATGGAGCTACCACCTTTCCTTGCAACTGAAAACCGAATTAGCGAAGGAGATGAAATCAGTTGTTTTATCATTTCATGTAAATGAAGTCAGAGTTCACTCCTAATTAAAAATTAAGTGTAACGAGCCCTCTCATCAGGCAGGGAAAAACCCTGTGTTTTTGTGGTGTATTTGGCATTGTAAACTCCCTGCCTGTTCCTCTTTTTGATTTCCAAACTTGTGGGGCTGGTGGCTTTCTCATTCTGCTGATGTTTTGTGCTGGATTCTTCCACCTCCTTTATACTGAAAACATTATCATTCTTTTTCCTTTCAAGCTGTATTATGTCAATTTACGAACAAAAACTGGAACCTACAGGTGGAAAAAAATCACCAATTTTAAAGGCCAACCTCCCACACCCCGGGACAAACTTTCCTGCTGGGTGTATAACAACAGGTAACACACTGGGGATATTTTATATTTGTTAACTGCACAGAGAAAGTGCTTTAAAGTAAAGAACACACAGGGTTGGGATGCAGGAAACTCGGAATTTTTAGCTGTGGGATTTTGTAGCAATTTTGTAGCAGAGTTTTCTCACTTGTGAGCTGAGTTATGGGGAGTAAAAACCCACTCCAGGAGAGAACTGGGATATTTTGGGAAAGTTTGTGGAATGCTGTGAGACTTTAGGAAGTCATCATGCATCTATTACATGCTTTTAACACATTAAAATCACTGTAAAATGATATTCATTATTTTAAGCATGATTACCTGCAATAAATGCATTTAGTTTATTTGCAATTATTTAATAGCTGAAAATTACAAAAGCATTGCAGTGATTATCTTTATCTGGATAAGAACTGAGTCAGCTTAGATATTTGTGTTGGAAAAGTGACTCAGTGTGTTTAGAAAACAGACTCAGCTAAAAATAAATACTCCAGATTTTATGTTTATTGTGGATATTGTGGCACAAGTCTATGTCCGAAGGTGCCATGTCAGTGATTTCTTATTAAAGCTGTTACAAACAAGTCAGAATGTGATTTACAGTGAACATTAGCAAATGTAAATGATTTCTCTGCTTCTGGACTCCACATCTGAAGAGGTTTTGCATAAGCTGTGTAAAGCCTCTGGGTACTAGATCTTGCTTTTTAATTCTTGTAGTTAGCAAGAGAGAGGAAAATAGAGAGATTTCAACAACTCCTTAGCTGTTAACACAACTTTACTCAAAACTAAATGCATTTATTCAGTGTATCATGTCTGAGAAAATCACCAATTTTAGGTGACAGAGTGGAGTTTTTTCATTTAAAAATAGGATTTGGGGATGAGTTCTGCATTAAAATTTCACCAAATGGGAGTGTGCAGATCAGGATGTTTGGGTGGGTTGCACAGTGCAAACAGTCAGGAATTGTTTTCCCAGGAATGTCAGTCTGGAATTACTAAATTCCCTCAATTCCCTTCTCCCAGGGTCATTAATAACTACAGCAAATGTTGGAGTTAAACCAAAATTTAGGAAGTTTTACTTAGGGCTGGCTATTTCCTGGGTGGAATGTCAGCCTGGGAGGTATGTGATTTTCCTTGCAGTGGGAGATTCAGCAGTGCTGAGTTGAAAAAATCTCTTTTTAAGCCAGAGAAAGATTTTCTATGTCCCAGGAAATCTGTGGGACAAACCTTGGGAACGTTGCTGGCCTTCTGTGCACAACTTTTGGCAAGAAAACCCAGCAGGAGCCCAGGAATTTCAGTGGAGAAAGGCAGGAATTGGAGCAGAAGGAGGCTTTTCACTGCTCTTTGTGTTGTCATTTGGAGATTTGTGCCTGAAAACATCCCTGATAATCAACTTTTGGAGGGAGCAATGGAGACTTGGAGGTGTCCTGGACTTTTCTTGTTGGATTTCAGTCAGGCTCAGTGAGGGTGTAACTGGGACCTTCACCTCATTAAGGTTTGCATCATCAGGTGCAATAAAAATATTTTCACTTGTTTATATTATTGCTAGTGCAGTAGGGAACCCAAAATATTAATTATTGCAGCTTATTCATTTTAATCTTATTTACAAAACAGCTCCATGGACTGATTTTGTTGTTCTTTCAGGCTGATCTATTTTGGTGGCTATGGCTGTAGGAAGCACAATGAGCTGAGTGATTGTTTTGATGTCCATGATGCATTTTGGGTAAGAGATTTGTCCCAGCATTTTGGGTAAGAGATTTGTCCTAATTCCAACATTTTGGGTAAGAGATTTGTCCCAATTCCAGCATTTTGGGTAAGAGATTTGTCCTAATTCCAACATTTTGGGTAAGAGATTTGTCCCAACATTTTGGGTAAGAGATTTGTCCCAATTCCAGCATTTTTGGGTAAGAGATTTGTCCCAACTCCAGCATTTTGGGTAAGAGATTTGTCCCAATTCCAAGTGATGTCTCCTTTCTAATTGTGGAAAAAAAAGGATACTTCATCCTGCACTTGATGAGGATGAAAATCTGCCTGATTTTTCTTTTATTACAGCATCAGCAGCAATGCAAATTGGAATCTTTTCAGATTTGAAATTCCAGATATTCCACATTGGGAGCAGTGGTTGTTCCACATATTCCAAGTTCCCAGTGCTGGGCTTTGAGTGCAATGAAACAAAATGCAGGAAAAAGGCAGTATTGTAATCTGAAGGCATCTTTTAAAGCTGGAACTCCCAGAAAATTTTAAAATTTATTTATTTGAAGTAACAGTCTAACTGAGAAATACTCTCAGTTAATTTATTTAATTTGTTCTCCAGAAAGATGCCTGGATTATCTACTTTCCTATGGTAATTCCCTACAATTAACACAAAGATGATTGATCAGAGTATTGACAGGGAGCTCCTGACACCAAATGTTAAAGATTGACCGACAGGAATGAATTTTATACAATCTAATTGTTTCTCAGTATGGTACAATAAAAATCAGAAGGTAAAATTTGTCTGCTGCAGTGTCTGAAGTTGGAGCCCAAAGCCAACTTTCAGTTGTTGGTGATCATTATTAAAAATATTACCACATCTTTTAATGAAATTCTCTATTTTTGTTTATTTTTTTGTTTTGACAGATGTATCCAATAAGCATGAAAACTTTAAAATAAAATATATTTATTTTGAATTTCTAAACTTGTTTTTTTTTTTTAGGAAGGGCAGATATTCTGGGGATGGCACAATGATGTTCATGTTTTTGATACAACCACACAGACTTGGTCTCAACCAGCAATTCGAGTGAGTGGGGTTTAGTCTCTTCCTTTGACACAATTGTGATTTTTGATGAGTTTTGAATAATTATTGTGCTCTAAAAATTGATGTGGGGAACTGTAATTTGGAGGAACATCTTCCACAATCAATCCCAGGCTGCTCCAAGCCCTGTCCAACCTGGCCTTGGGCACTTCCAGGGATCCAGGGGCAGCCACAGCTTCTCTGGGAAATCCATTCCAGGGCCTCCCCACCCTCCCAGCCAGGAATTCCTTCCCAAAATCCAACTTAAATCTGCCCTTTTCCAACTTAAAGCCATTCCCTGTGTCCTGTCCCTCCAGCCCTTGTCCCCAGTCCCTCTCCAGCTCTCCTGGAGCCCCTTCAGGCCCTGGCAGGGGCTCTGAGCTCTCCCTGGAGCCTTCTCCTCTCCAGCTGAGCCCCCCCAGCTCTCCCAGCCTGGCTCCAGAGCAAAAGAGCTCAATTTGGATTATTTGATCCATGGATAATTAATATGGATAAGCTATCCCAGCTAACAGGAGAGGTCTGCCTTATTGCTATGAAAATATTCTGTAAAGTTCATAAAATCCAGGTGAGTTTACATAAGAACTCAGTGGAAGTTGTATATTTTAAAGAGTGTCTGACAGTATTTTATGGTCTTTATAAGGTGTTCTAAAATTCCTATAAACCTCAGTGCAAAAACTAAAATTACCATTGCAAAGTAAAAGGCAGTTTTGCCACCTTTAGCTCTGATTTATACAGGGAAGACTTTTTGGCATGTGGATATAACATCAAATTTTAAGATGTGATTCCCAGAGGTTTTAGTACCAGTTCCTGATGATTTGTACTTTGGAAAAATAAAGGTGTCCAGGAGATTTGCTGCTCTTCTGAAGGATTTTATTTTGCTTCTTTCAGGGTGGAGATCCACCTCAGCCTCGAGCAGCTCACACTTGTGCTGTGCTGGGAAATAAAGGTTACATCTTTGGAGGACGAGTGCTGGTAATTCAATATTTTCTTGGCACTCCTATTATTTTCCTGGCAGTTATTTTTTTTTCCCCCCACTTTATAGTAGGAAAAAAAAATCCCAAATGTTTTTGGCCTAACCTGTATGTTAAGGATTCTGAATCCAGGATGCTGCCTGTCATCACCCTCTACAAAAAGAAGAGTTTGTCTTTCTGTCTGTAATGTTAATGATTGTCCCAAAAAAAGGTAAAACACACATGATTGTCTGGTAAATAACAGAGTTGGCTTTGTAATTTAAACTTTTGCCATTTTTTGCACATAAGTGACTGAAATTCAGATGTCTGGAAGAGGTAATAGACAAAAGGATGTGCATACTTAATTTAGGGCTGGATTGTGGCTGTGTAATTTTAACTCTTCCTGACTCTTTTTAATTTAAAAAAGCCATAGACATCATCTCCCTTGTTATCTGTACCTAAAAAACATGAAGCCACCACTGGTAAGCAAGGAGATGCCAAATCCTCTCAGCAGCACAATGAATTTCTCCAGTAGTAGTTAGAAGAGATTTTCTATTCAGTTCTTCTCTGCTGAAGCATTAATGTAAGAACAGATCCTGTAAGGCAAGTTACAAACCTCCCAATTCAAGTTGCTGTGTACTTTTGTATTTTTTTCTTAATTGAAGTTTTTAGCTCTTTTCACTACAGCTAATTTAGAGCCTTTAATCCTACTCAGCTAGAGGATGAGCCTGGATGTTTTCTGTCTCTACTCCTCCAAAAAGTAACAGTGAAGAAGCTTCTGACAGCCCCCAGTGCTGTGTTCCCATAGTTCTGTTCCAGAAAAGAGAAGGAATTAGTTGGGGAATGCCCTACAGAGAACATAAGCCAACTTCACCTTGGAAAGCTGCCACAAGTTAACCCCTGAGTTCCCCAGAGCTGCTCAGCCAGAAACCAGCCCCACACAGCAGGGCAGGGCCAGAGTGACCACACCATGCCTCCCACAGCTGCAGGAAAAGTTTGTCTTTAAGTTCCTTTTCAGAGCAAACAGAAAAAGGAAAATAACCCAAATTGATGCAGTTTGTTGTTGCCATTATGTGACCTTTGCTGAAGGCTCAGGATGTCTGGAATTGTTGCCCAAGCCCCACCTCTGCCTGAGGGAGAGCTGCACTCAGTACCTTGCAGAGCTTTAGGTTTGGACAAGCTTGGTTTGCAAAGAACTGAAGGAAATAAAGAGATTTCAGAACAGATTGAAAAATCTGGGAGATCTATGCCCTAAGTGAGCCCTGTGCCTCTGCCATGGACTTGCTGTGTGCTGATAACTGAACCCTCACTGACCACAAGCAAATCCTGCTCAGTCAGGGAGCCTGGGAGGGAGAAAAACCCAGATGTGAAGATGGAAAGGTGCAGCCCAGGCCCTCCTGCCCCTCCTGCCCTGCCATTTATTCCATTTATTCCTGAACACTTGCAAAGCCTCCTTCCCCCAGGGCTCTGTCAGGGAGGGCTGTGTGCTCCCCTCAGGGCTGCTGCACTCTTGAACTGCTCTGTAACTCGAGCTGGGCTTTTCATGCAGCCTCTGCAAGGGAAATGATGATTTAACAGGAGCTCACCTGTCATTTCTCCACTGTGCTGGTGCAGGATTAGATCTGCCCTCAGAGGATTTGCCCTCAGGCTTCTGTTTAACTCTGTTTGACTGCAGGATTCAGCAGGCTCTGATCTGAGAATTTTTTTCTCTTCAGCTTCCTTAAAAACTTGCTAAATTTCAGTGAAACCACTTGGGAAACGGTGTCAAAGAAAAGTGAAATTGTGGAAAGCTGTATTTAATTCTGTAGGAGAGCAGCAAGTGTAATTTGCACCGTGGGGATTATTATTGATCCATTTTCTATCCTAGAAATAAATGGAAGGAAACTTAAAAAGGTGAGGGAACATTCAGTGGGGCTTGAGGAATTGATGTAAGTCATGAAACAAGAAAGCTAAAGACATCAGAAAAGCACTAAATTTCCTGCCAACAGGAGTAATTCCTCCCCAAAAGGATGAGGTTTTGCTTTTCTCCAGAAATTAAGGAGCAAATACAGGGTTGCTCTGCTCCACCTTCTCCTTCTAGTTCACCATAATACAAATCTTCCCAGGGAAAAGGCTCTACAAGGAACCAGAAAGGGCCAGGAAGTGTCATGAGGCTTCTCCTATTCATCTTTCTGGGAGGAAAGGGCACCTTTTTCCAAACTTGGAGCTAGAACTGGTAAAAGAAGATGATGATGATGATGATGATGATGAGAATGAGTTGTACCAGGAGTCATTTGAAAACAGGCTCAGAAGTGTTATGTGGACTCTGTTCCTTCAGGTAAGCCCCTGGAAAAACAGAAATGGGAGAAAGTGGGAAGGAAGGAGAGTTAGTCCAGAAGTTGATGCAAGTCTTGTGTTTGATTTAAGTGGAAAATTTTCACGTAAAGAATGAAGTAGTAAAGCAAAGTGTTTGCAGCAGCTCTTCACACATCTGGTGCCTCCATGTAAGCATGTTTATATTTGCTGTTAGCCTTCCTGTCAGCAAAGATTAGAAGATTCATGGAGCTGCAATCCTTCCCTTGGCACAGGTTGGAGCTGGAATAGCTGTTTGCTTGTAAATCAGAAGGGAGAGCTGCAGAATTCACTGTGCCAGCAGGGAGCTGTGAATATTGTCACCCTTAAAGCCTTTCATCATACTGGAGAGCTAATCCTGACACAAAGCAGGTCCTGCTTACTGTGTACTGGGCTGCAAATAAATGAACTTGCCAGAGATAAGCAGAATGTCTCAGGAGCCCTTGTAGCTCCAAGGGAAGTGCAAACCCTCTTAGGAGGCTCGGTGCTTTTAAGCCAATTAAGAATCATTTTAGGATTGTCAGCAGAATGATTGAATACAGCAGGAAACAGAAATACATGAGAAACTGCAGGGAAATGATCATGTAAACCTGTGTGCTTTCCAGCTTCCCTAATAAGGGCTGGGAAGAAAGGCTTTTTTATTTGTTAAAGCCATGTCAAAGGGCTGAATCTTGGACAGAAAAGTGCAGCTGGTGGTGTTTTGAATTCAGAATGAGGTTGATGTAATTATGCATCTGTCCAGCTATCAAATCATGAGAATGTAAAGCATTTAATACATTGATTTCCCAGGGATCAGGAAACAGAAAACTTCTCCATCTTCTCCCTAATGCCTAGGAAAGGAAAGTCAGCAAGGAGATCTTGAACAGGATCCTCTTGAAACCTTTTTTTTTCAACATAACAGCAGCTTTCTTCCCTTTCTTTGATAGATGTCCTTCATATCAAATTGTGTTACTCCAGCATGATGAAATATTTTCAGTTGTAGAGGCCAGGATGTTGGGTTTTCCCCAAGTGTACAGAAGATACCAACTGCATTTTGCTTTCAGCTTGGATGATTTGGTCCTCAGGCCCTTCAAAGGCACCAGAAGGAGCAGGAAACTGGATAGACTTGTCATGGAAGACAGATCTGTTCCCCTGGCTGTCAGCTACACCACACTTGGTTGTTAAATTCACCCTTGGGAGGGATCAAGTTCCTCAGGCAATGCCCCAAACCCTCACATTCTGCTTTTCTGTATCCTCCTGCCCTCTCCAAAGGCATCCCAAAATGCTGCTTCCCATTCTCTCCCCAGGACAGCAGAGGGCTAGCAGTACTGGGGCAGAGGAGGCCATAGCTATCCTGAAAAACCTTGCTGTTCCCTGAAATCCCCTGAGAGACTTCCCACAGCTCTGGAAGCCTCTCAGCCTCACTCCCTGCCTGAGTTCTCAGGGCTTACACTGCTCCTCACAGCCTAGTTCTGCCTCAAAAGGATCTGCAAGCTGGAGAAAGGCTTATTCTAATAGATCTATGGACTACCCTAGGAGAAAAGGAGTTGGAAGGTAAGGCAAGATACATTTCCCTACTTCCCAGATGTTTTTTTTTACTACCCAGGGGAATCACAGGTACCAGTCAAGCAAAGGAATCCTTTGTCATCTTCACCACCACCCCCAGGGCAGTCAGAGACTTTCTCCATCTCAAATCATCCCAGGCAGATAAGCAAGAGTAATGATTTCCCATTTTCTTTTCTGCCAAAGGGCCATAAAACCTCATCCTTGCTGGTGGTCACTTTGTGAAAGGCAAAGAGAGAAAAGCACAGCCAGGATGGACTTTGGATGGCATGCCCTGTTCTGAGTACAGCACCTGCTAGGATACTCCAAGGAGTAGTGACCAGACAGGAGGATACAAACTTCTGATCAGGATGTCAAGGAAAATCCCGTGAGGCAACTGTAGGAGAGGAGAAAAAAAAAAAAAAAACACCTTCTGCATTTCCCTGCCATGAGTTCTGTGGATGGAAGTTAAATAATTTGCAGGAAGTGGATAAACAGCACATATTCCTTCACTATTAAAAGCTAAAATTGGCCCCATAGTGCTGAAATATTCCTGACAGGCATTTTCCTCAGAGTTGCATGGTTGGTTGTTTTTTGAGAAGAAAAGCTTTTCATCTGCCACATAATACAGATTTATATTGAGGCACATGGGTACAGATTTCTTCAGAATATTGTTACTTGGAATGTTCTGTCCCAGGAAGGCCTCACTGGAATATTTTGCTTCTTGTTTGCTTAAAATAACACAGCTGGGATTTTATTTCTTTGTTTTAGCAAACCAGAATGAATGATTTGCACTGCCTGAATTTAGACACTTGGACTTGGTCTGGAAGGTAGGTTGACCCTTAAATCTGAATGTAGCAGTTTGAAACATAAAATTAAATAATTCCAGAGCTATTCCTGCAGCTTTTCCAAGAGGAGAATGAGGGTTTGGGGACTGTTTGAACAGCTGCTATATTGTGATTTTAATGTAATTTAATTTGATAGTGGTTAGTAAGCTTTTCCTGCTCTGCACCAAAGCGTTGGTGGTGCTGTTGAAAGCACAGCATGTAGGGATTTAACAGCCTCATTTCCAGCAGGGATACATTTATCCATTTGGAAATTCAGGTTTGGTGCCTTTTTCAGTGCTGCTTTGACTATCTGGAGTTGGCTCATTACAGCACAAATTGAGGAAATCCTAAAAAAATTGAGGATTTTTCCAAAATTTACATTTATTGCTATATTGTGATTCAAGAATAGCTCATGAGATTCACCCATGATTTAGGATAGGCTTGGATCACTGTCAATTTAGGAATCTTCTACCCAGCCATTCCAGCATCTCTGCAAAAAGTCTTTGAGAGACTGAATAAAAGAGATTTGAGACTGGAAAAAAAGAGATTTCAGACTGAAAAAAAGAGATTTAAGACTGAAAAAAGATTTAAGACAAAGAAATTTGAGACTGAAAAAAAAGAGATTTGAGACTGGAAAAAATATTTAAGACTGAAAAAAAAGATTTAAGACTAAAAAAAAGAGATTTAAGACTGAAAGAAAGATGTAAGATACTAAAGGGAAAAAAGAGTCTTCACAGTTTTCTGCTGTGGTGGCACTTCACAGGAAGTAAAGTGTTCATATTTATTGATTATTTCTTTCATCTCCTAATCACAAAAGATGCAAATAACTATTTAGTAGTAAATAATGATTTTATTTACTAACCAGTCAAGTCTTTTTCTGACCTAATTCTACCCAGGTTTCTTAAGGAGTTGCACAATCTGAACCTGCTAAGGCAGGATTCTCACCCAGCAGGAGACTGCAAGATTTCTTTTAGCCGCCACTGCCCAGAAGTTGCTTTCCTTGCCCTGAGCCCTACCAAATTGTCATTCCAAATGTTCAGTATTAGGTTATTTGTGGTACTTGCAGCATGAAAATTGATATTTTCTCAGTGATCGGTGTCTGGTTTATGAGGTGTTGCGGTGCCTCTGGGTGTGGCTTGTGGCCAGGCCCATTCCCGCGGGGGGGGGCGCTCCTTTCCCCCCCGCGCGGTGGCTGAGGTGGTGCAGCCCGGCTCGGCACGGGGACAGCTCATTGGTTCCTGCGCCAGTGCGGCAGCCGACTGATTGGCCAGCGCTCCTGTCAATCATTGTAATCCTCCGCAGTGATTGGCTCTTCTGACTGCCCTCCCCTCGCCTCCGTCTTATAACGCCCTGACCTCCATTTTGGTTGTCTTTACCGCACCGTGCTCCAGTGAATAAAACCCTGCTGGCGATAAGCGGAAAAGAGCCCTTTGTCGTCTCTTTGCTTCCCTGCATAAATTAAACCGCTGTGCGTGAGCTAAGCCTAGATTCTGCGGAGTTGTGATGGCCAGCTAGCTCAGTTGGTAGAGCGTGACACTCTTAATCTCAGGGTTGTGGGTTCGTGCCTACCACTGGGTGCCATTTGCCGCGGGAAGAAGGCATGAGTAACTCGGAGCCTTTTGCGTTGGTCTCGTTTTCCTGAATGAAGCGACTTTGGCTTCATCCAGTCTCTGATCAAAGGCGAGCCGGGCATCAGAACTCCCGCAGATCTAGGCTTAGCTCATGCACAGCAGTTTAATTTATGCAGGGAAGCAAAGAGACGAGAAAGGGTTCTTTTCCGCTTATCGCCAGCAGGGTTTTATTCACTGGAGCATGATGCGGTAAAGACAACAAAATGGAGGTCAGGGCGTTTTAAGACGGAGGTGAGGGGAGGGCAGTCAGCAGAGCCAATCACTGCGGAGGACCACAATGATTGACAGGGGCGCCGGCCAATCAGTCGGCTGCCGCAGCGGCGCAGGAACCAATGAGCTGTTCCCCTGGGGGGGGACCGCCCCTGCCGAGCCGGGCTGCACCATTCCAGCTGCCGCGCGGGGGGGGAAGGACCGGGCCGGTCGCGAGCCGTGCCCAGAGGCACCACAACAATATTTTGTTTTTTTCTCCAGACGTTGCAATTTGGCTTCAATTTGAGTGCCAGATTTTAGCTGGGCAGGTTTGCAGTGCCTGTTGGATTCTCTCTGATCTTTCAGCCTTTTTCCTAGCAGGATCTTTCTTGTTCACGTTCTCAAGCAAACCCAGCTAAAAGAGAATGGATTTCAACGCAGCTCAGCTGAAATAGATTTCAAATCTGTGTTTTTGGAACATAAGGTTTTAGCAGTCATAAACCTACATCTGGTTTGTGTTTAGGGAATTTCCTTTTAACTAACATTTATTTTCAAGTTTGGGTGCCCCCCAGCCTGAAGAGGGTGGTGGCTTTGGGACCAAAGGTAAAGCCACAATCCTTTAAAATTCCTAAAATTCCTAAAAATCCAAAATGATGTTCCCAGGAGTGGAGAGGCTGTAGCCGCTCAGAATTAATTGCATTTTATCTCAATTAATTTTTTACCTACATACAGTTTATTTGGATATTTAATCTTTGCTGTCTTTGTTTGTTCACTGGACAAAACCCAAATTTGTTTTAGGACAAACTCTTGACATTTTTCTGCCAAGTTAATATTTTTTATTGTTTGAAAACGTGGGGGTTTGTCTCTTTGTTTCACCCAGGATTAATATCAGTGGAGAGAAGCCCAGAGATCGTTCCTGGCACACTCTGACTCCAATTGGAGATGACAGACTTTTCCTTTTTGGTGGACTAAGCTCTGATAATGTTCCTTTAAGTGAGTAATTGAGAGGTTTTCGTTCTCTTGTGCACCTCAAATCACAGAGACAGGGGGTGGGATAGTCTTACATCAGCTCCTTTTGTAGAAAAGGCAACTTGTTTTCATGAAAAACAAGTGAAATTAGCAAAAATAATTTTAAGATTAATAATAATTTCACAGATCAATCCACAGGGAGGGGGTGATTTTCTCCATTTACCTACAAGAAAGAGAGTAAGTGTGCTTTAATTCTGTATTTCAGTGCAGTGAGTGTTCTGTATTGCACAATAAATTACAAAGTGAAAAGATGCAGCTTCATGAAGTGATGATGTTACTGTTAGCTGAAAACAGAACACAGAGCTTGTTTTTAGGACAAAAAATTACCTTTTTTTATTAATACAAACCCCATTAATGAGTATTTTTACCTTGCAGGTGATGGTTGGATCCACAGCATTGCAACCAATGGATGGAAACAACTCACCCATTTGCCTAAGAGCAGGCCCAGGTACAGAAACACATCATGTGTGCTGAGATTTAACCATTTAAAAGAATTAACTAATTTTTAAATTATTAAACAGTATTTTTTAAAGAATATTTTAGAAAATCAATGCAGTGTGATTGAATAGTTTGCTTTAATACCTTAATTCTCTTTCATAACTCATACAACATTTTTAGTTCCTCTATTTGTTATTGTTTATTTGCATTAAAAGATGTTTTTGTGATGAAGGATCTGGGTGTCCAACTAACCTGGTGATCTATGGCCAAATCATTGTTGTAGAAACAAATACAGAAAAATTCTGAGGAATTAATAACCCTGGAGAATAAGAAAAGCTCATTAATGTTGATACATTGTTGGGAAAAGGGGAGGGGAGAACTGTGAAAAAGTTGATGCCTCTTTAAGGTTTCAGAAGCAAAATTTGGTGTTAACACAATGTTTGAAGCATTATCTGTGTTTATAAGAGAAATACTATTGGTTTGGTTTGCAGTAGATAGTAAATATTCAGTTTTTCATTGAATTCATTCTCTACATTGTCCCAGGAACTCTCAGCACCATTTTGTATCATTCTTTTATGACAGAATTATGTACAGTTCTGCTCTGGTGCCTGCCTTGTGTCTGTTACTGAAATACCTTCACCTCAATTAATTTTCTTCCTGGTTTATCCTGTTCTGGGCTGGCTTTTAAATACAACAGCCACAGCCAAACTAACTTTTCTGCTTTCTTACACTTCAAACTCTTTGCAGCCCAAATAAACTCAGAGCTCAGCCTCACAGAATATTTTCTTTTTCTGAGGAGCAGAGCCTTGGGCTCACCCCTGGCAGCAGTGCCAGAGCTCCCTCCATGCCAAACATGTCCTGCTGGTCTCCTCCACCTGAGGATTTTGGTCTTGGGGTTGTAGGACCTTGCACTGAGTTCTTTGTGGAACTAAAGGAGCCACCCTTCCTTAAACAAACAACCAAACCCCAAAAACCTCATTAATCTTTTTCAGGAAGTCACAGAATCACAGGGTAGGCAGGGGCACCTGGAGCAGGTGACACAGGGCTGTGTCCAGGGGGCTTTGGAATGGCTTCTGGAACCATGGATCAAAGGAGCCATACATTAAATTATTTAAGTGTGAAGTACTTGTACCATAATTTTATCCCTGTCCTTACTGCAGGATGTCTGCAGCTGGAAAGGGTTTAAGTCAGTTTAATTGCTCCTATGAGCAATTAAAATGCAGGGACAATAACATATATGTGTATACTTTTATATTTTATTTTATAATACAATATATCCCACATTCAGTAGTGTCTTCTCACGACACTTCTGCAAATTTGATTCCCTCACAAAATTCTGGAAAGAATCATTTCCTTCAACCTTCAGTTTTAGTTTAGGCAATTTCTTAAAAAATTGTCTTCTCAGGTGATTCTGTGATTCTGAATTGGTGCAAAATATTATTTCTCTTCCTGTCCACCAGTTGGATGCTGGGTTAAAGTCGAGAACGAACTGTTTCACTCCTGCATCCCCAGTTTTCATTGCCATGTCATGCTGTTCCTGTAGCTGCAAGAGCTGTGTCCAAAGGATCTGTGTGATTTCAATAACATGCTTTGTTAGAATGTTTAGGTGATAAGTTAGAGCAGCCCATGAGAGGACAGGAACTGTCAGGCAGTAGGAGAAGGCTCAGGTTTCAAGCTAGGATGTCAGCAGAGTCAAGGCAGGAAAGGCTTCTCTGTGTTCTCCGTGACCAAGCCCAGGCCAGAGTTTCCCTCAGGCAGATCAGGCAGAGACAGAACTGTGCACAGGTATGAGGAAGGGAAAGGGTGAGCTACATCCTAAGGAGTGGAATAACAAAGTGGGAACCTTTATTTTGCTTCAGTTGATCCTCTTGGGATCATGTGATAGATCAGCAGAAAAATCTCCTAACAATGAAAAAGAAATCTCACAAGGTGTGGCTGCTGAAGGAGCAGAATCTGTGTTAAAGGAGGATTATAAAGTCAGGTTTTACTTTAATGGGGTCTCTGTGATGTATCATAAAACTTCCTTGGTGTGGTGGAAGTTATTGACTCACAGGAAGTGCTCCCCAGGAATCCTGGGGGGAGTGTAAGACTGAAATTGGATAACTGGAGTTCCAAATGCTCAGGGATCTGTGTCAGGACTGAGAAGCCCTCAGTCTGAAAGCCACTAGAATTGTACTTAGGAACCAAAGAAAGAATGGGAAATTGAAAAAGGAAAAGAAAAGCTTTTGTCCTTGGCAAAAGCTTGGTTTGTAGAGTTGTCTAAAAATTTTCCGCTGTCATGATAAATAAGGCAAAGTTTATATAACGAGTACAGAAAAGTCAGAAAATGACAAAATATATTGGTCTGTATGAAAATAATTCTCATGAGGTGGGGAGTCACATTGCTCTCTGTTTTATATTGTCAGGCAATCTGGTAATATATTTTAAAGTGTTATTTTTTTATCCCTGAAGACTTCTGAAATAATGTCTTTGTCTTGCTGCTAACACACAGCTCCTTGTTTCTGGGGCACTCACTGTGTTTCTGGTTTTATTTCTAGGTTGTGGCACACAGCCTGCCTTGGACAGGAAGGAGAAGTGATGGTGTTTGGTGGCAGCAAAGATGATTTGCTTTTTATGGACATGGTCAGTAAACTGAACAATAAATTCTATCACTGGGATAATTATAATTGATATAAAATCAGGGAGTGGGTGGAGTTGAGAGGGAGCTAAAAGTGTCTAATCCCACCCTGCCATGGGCAGGGACACCTCCCACTATCCTAGATTGCTCCAAGCCCTGTCCAACCTGGCCTTGGGCACTTCAGGGATGGGGAGTCCAAAACCTCTCTGAGCAAATCAATTAATGTATTTATATATAGGAATTCAATGTAAAAAAAAAAAAAAAAAAACAAAAACCCAAGCAGATTGATTGGTTGGCTTAAATTGGTAACTGAAACAACAGTGCTGAGGAATCCCCACCTCAGACTTCCTTGACTGACAAAATAAAATGGAATTTGTAATGCACATTCCTTATAAACAGTCATGTATTGTCAGTTTTAAATCATGCATGTGGTAATAAATGTGACATTAATCTAGGAGACAGCACTGTTGCTGAGGTAGAGAAGCTCTTTGCCATTTTAATGGTTCTTTTCTTCTCTTGCTCAGAGTCACTGCAGTGACTTGTTGATATTTCAGACTCAACCTTATTCCCTGCTCAGGTGAGTTGGAGTTCCAGAATCACTGAATCCCAGAATGGTTTGGCCTGGGAGGGACTTAGGGACACCTTCCACCACCCCAGGTTGCTCCAAGTGTTGTTTTAACTTGGTGTTTATAAAATACCCAGTGACCTCCTGAGGAAATAGTTGAATCCTTTGCTGTGTGAATCCCACAGCAGCTGAATCACTGGTGCTGTAGCTCCCCTGTCATTAATGCACCTCCCCAGCTTTACTAGGTGCCACTTGTTAGAATATAAACCATTTCTTTAAATATTTCCTGTTTTCCTCCTTCAGGCTGTGTCTTGACTGCATTGGTAAGAATGCAGCTCTCCTGGAGAAGCAAATTCCCTGCTTGCCATCCAAACTCCTGCAGGAAGTGCTGAAAAAAATCACCTTTTGGGCTGCCATGACCCACAGGCAGGAGAGGAAAGCTGAGACTGAAAGGCAAAGCCAGCTCCACTCCACATGAAGCAGGGCAGGGAAACACTGGGACACCTCAGAGAGTTTTGTTAGTGAACTTTACTGCTGTTCCAGAGCAGCTCTGTGTTAAGCTGAGTTTCTAAGTGAAGTTTGAGAACAAATCCTTTTTATGGAAGTCTCTTGTTTTCTCCATTATGGACAACTGATAACAACTTCATTCATAGCTCTTGTTCACCTCTGCTGTTGTGGTCTTCACCACACAGCCCATCCAACTTGTTCTTTTGGAAGGGGACATGATACAAAACGTTTTCAGTTGGATAAAATATGGCTAAAGTCTAAAATTCCTCCTTGGCCTTACCCCATCAGCCTTCCCAAACATAAATTCAACTCAGTGTTTTGGGGACATCCACATTTCTCAGTCTTAAAGGTGACAAATCTGCCACCACCACCAAATCTCACTTGACTCCACCAGCCTGGGACCACCCAGTCCAACCCTGGAGCCCCAGACCTCAGCAGGAAATTCCTTTGGAGCTCTTAGAAGGAAAATCCACAAGGGAACTGTGGAACTTGAGGAAAAAGCTGCAATGGGCTGACCTGGTCTCTCTATAGGAAAACTCCAGCTCATCACCTGGTTTTACTGTTTCTGTCATCAGGAAGTCCTTTTGGAAATAAGTTGTATATTGTATTTTGGATGTGCAAAGTTTATATTTCATTCTTGTTAAAAAAAAAAAAAAAAAACAAAAAAACAAATTTGCTTATTTATTGTTTAAAAAAAAAGCAAATGTAGTACCAGTTATTTTTCTGTTTCAAATATTTAGTTAACAGGAGCACAGTCATTAAAATTTTATAGAGAGTTGAATCAAGACCCATTTTGACAAGTTTTTGATGTTTTTACAAAATGTAAATTATTTGGGAAAAATATGTTTGGGAGAAAATCCATTTGTGACTGGGTATTTGAACAACCTAATTTTATATGCAGAACTCCCTCCCCTCCTTTTTTGGGGAAGGGGAAGGTTCAGATGCCCCCCTGAGCCCCAAAGTTTCATTTTGGGGGCCTCAAGTGCCCCCAGAGGTTTGATTTTTAGGGGGGTTCAGGTGCCCCCCAAAGCTTTATTTTGGGGCAGGGTTCAGGTGTCCCCTCCCAGCCCCAAAGTCTGATCTTTTTACCACCCAAATCTGATTTTTGGGTGGGTTCAGGTGCCCCCCAAGATTTGATTTTGTGGGGTTCTGTGTTGAGCTCCCCCCAAGTTTTGAGTTGGGGATTGATTTGGTGGGTTCAGATGCCCCCAGAGTTAATTTTGTTGGGTTCAAGTACCCCCAAGGTTAATTTTGGGAGGGCTCAGGTGTCCCTCAGGGTTAATTTGGGGTGGTTCAGGTGCCCCCAATGTGAATTTTTTGGGTTCAGGTGCCCCCCAAGGTTAATTTAGGGGGGTTTAGAAGCCCCCAAAGTGAATTTTTTAAGTTCAGGTGCCCCCCCAGGTTAATTTTGGGGTGGTTCAGGAGCCCCCAGGGTTAATTTGGGGTGGTTCAGATGCCCCAAGGTTAATTTGGGGTGGTTCAGGATCCCCCAGGGTTAATTTGGGGAGTCCAGGATCCCCCAGGATTAATTTGTGGTGGTTCAGGATCCCCCCGGCTTAATTTGGGGTGGTTCAGGAGCCCCTAATGTGAATTTTT
>VZRZ01007584.1:70813-87309 GCA_013398175.1 Climacteris rufus
TGAGCTCGGGTATGTCGCGACAGAAGAACGCGTCGTGAGGAGCCCCCGCCTGCCCGCCGCCGTGTGTGAGGGGTTGCGCAGGGAGCTGAGGGGGAAATGGCTGAAGGGGGCACGGCCCGGCGGGTCTGAGAGCAAAACTAATGAGATCATATAATATAATGTATTTATTGTATATATATTTTCTGTCTGAGGCGGTGGAAACGCCGCTAGCTTGAAGCAGGCAGGTTCCGCGGAGCTGTGGGCAAGGCTGCCTAATCTAAATTAGAAATCGTAATTAAAGCTCGGAGATAACCCCCGAAGGTGGTGCGTGGACGCCGCCGTGGGAGTGATTAGAATTAAACAACTAAAATCCCTCAGGAGCGGTGTAGGGGAATATCAAAGGCAGAATATCCAAGCCCGGAGTGCAGGGTGTGATTGTCCCTCTTAGGACCTTTTCCCTGGCTTTGGGTGCACGAACTTGGGCTGCCCGGCTTCCCGGGGCTTTGGATCTCTGTGTTCCCAGGAGATGTTTGGTTTGGGATCCGTGGGGTTCCGAGGGACATTGGTTCTGTGGGGTTTTGTGTGGGATAGGTGACGCTGTCCTGCAGGGAACCGCTGTGTGGGGGAGACTGAGAAGCTCCACTGTTGTAGGCAAAGCCGTCAGATTTATTCCCCTGTGGATTGGGTTTTTTTACTGTCATGGAGTGGTTTGGATTAAAAGGGAGCTTAATGCTCATCCATCCCGTCCCCTGCTGTGGGCTGGGACACTTTCCACTATTCCAGGCTGCTCCAAACCCCATCCAACCTGGCCTTGGGCACTTCCAGGGATGGGGCAGCCACGGCTTCTCTGGGCACATCAATTAACGTATTTATAGCTAAGATTTTCATTTTTTTAAAAAAACAGAACTTGGCTCACATTGGCAGCTGAATCCATTATAAATTATGCACCACTGAGGAATCCCCACCTGGAGTGTGGATTTTGACTCGGGGAATGACTGCCACAACAGCGTGTGTAGTTTCTCCTGGTTTTTTCTTGTTTTCCGGCTATGCCAGGAAGGTTTAGGTTGGATAGCAGGGAAAGATTCTTCCCCCAGAGCGTGCTGGGCAGGCTCCCCACGGAATGATGACATTCCCAAGGCTGCCGGAGCTCCAGGGGGGTTTGGCCAACACTCGCAGGGATGCCCAGGGTGGGGTTGCTGGGTGTGTGTGCAGTGCCAGGGGTTGGACTGTGATCCCTGTGCTCCTTCAGCTGCGGGAATTCCCTGCCCCGCTGCGGGAATTCCCTGCCCCGCTGCGTGCAGCGCCATGGCCGATGAGAACGAGGAGCTGCCGGCCGAGGAGGAGGAGGAGGAGGAGGAGGAGCTGGCGGCGCCGGCCGAGGACGCCTTGGAGCAGCTGGAGAACGACAGCCCCGCCGAGCGCAGCGGGCACGTGGCCGTCACCGACGGGCGCTGCATGTACGTCTGGGGAGGATACAAGGTACAGCCGCCCCGCTGCGAGCCCCGCCACGGCCGGGAGCTGCAGCTCCTTCCTCTGCGACTCCCCGGGGGGATGGTTCCTCCCCCGGAGCGCTGGAGCTCCGGGGAACGATTGGGAATGCAAGGGCGGGGTGTGGTGCAACGCTGGGATAAATCACGGGTGTTCGAGCTTGGCCAAGACACGGCTTTGGGGGCGGTGGGAAGGTTGTGTGATTGGGGTTGTGCACCGTGGGAAGGGTGGTTTGATTTGCACAACTGTGGTTTGGGTGGTAGGGATCCCGGGGTGGTGGTTGTCACGCTGGGGTGCCTGTGCTGCAGCACAACAAATTCATTTTATGGCTTGGACTGGAAGAGCTCAGTGAGCTCAGTAAATAAACTCCTGTTGTGCAGGGGGTGGGGGGATGAAAAAGGAACTTCTGGCTCATTTCTGCTCCCTGACTTGGGCTGTAAAATGGAGGTTTAACTTCCATGAATCCTCATCTGGTGTGGTCCCCAGCAGAGGCTGAATTAGGCTGGTTCCTGCTCTCCATGCATGTTGGAGGCACAGGCACTGCTCCTGCTGCCATCTGTCCTGTGATTGTGTCCCACAGGGGGTGTAAGCATTCCCAGGAATCTGTAATTCCAGGTGTCAAACATCCTTCTAACACTGCTTTTCCTTCTCTGCCTTGTTCTGCAGAATGCCCAAGTCCGGGGATTTTATGACTTCTACTTGCCTAGGGATGAAATATGGATCTACAACATGGAAACTGGAAGATGGTAAATCATTAATTTGGGGAAAAAACTAGATAAATCCTTATATTGGTGTAGAAAGCATGCTGAGGGGCTGAGCAGGGAGAGAATCCCCTGATCTTTCTGTTCCCACCTATCAAATTGTTGCAAGAATATGTAAAATATTTCAGGTTTGGGTTTGTTTTTTTTTCTGTGAGAACATAAAATACGTTTTTCCAGGGTGAAACAGGAGAGGCAGGTGGGACAGGAGCTTGGATAGGAGTGTGTGATCACCAGTGTGGAGTGTTTTGGCATTCCTGGGATAGGCTAGAGCAGCTGGAAATTGTATTTGTACCACTTCTGCTCACAGTGGGGGTCAGAGAATCCGTGCTGAGTTCTTGTCCTTTCCAGGAATTTTTTTAAAGGTTGAGGCAGCCACAGGAGCTCCTCAGTGCTTTGCAGGAAGTGCATTCCAGCCATGCTTCCAGCCCTCCCTGAGCTTAGGGCCAGCCTTGGCTGGAATCTCTCTCTGTGGTTATGATGTTTGCAAACAGGAAAAATGCAGCAGCAAAGCAGAAACCTGCAGTTCACACAGGTGAATCCTCTTTGCCTGAGGATTCTGAACATTCCACACTCCTGAGCTGGGCAGGTGGGATTCCAAAAAAAATTATATGTTAATTAAACTGCTTTTTGCCCACCCCCTGGTTAGTTTTGTAAATTATTACACCTGCAAAGGTGGGAAGAACTGAGATTTGAATGCCCACAGCGAGCTGTTGTCAGTCAAACCCTCCTGGCAGCGTTAGGAAATTCCTTTCCTTACAAAGCCCTCCTTGTTCAGTGAGCTCAGCTGAAAGATTCCCCCTGTTTTTGCAGGAAGAAGAGCAAAACCGAGGGAGATGTTCCCCCCTCCATGAGTGGCAGCTGTGCTGTGTGTGTGGACAGAGTGCTTTATCTCTTTGGGGGGCACCACGCCCGAGGCAACACAAACAAGGTCAGCAGTTCCTTTATTCTCCTTTTCCCCTGAGGATCCAGCCCTGGGAGCTTTAGAACGCTGCAGGAACAGCCCAGCCTGGCTTTGGGTCTGTTCTTGGGCAATACTCCCCAGAAATTGCATTGGGTGCCTGAGTTTGCTGCTCTGAAAAGATGGGAATTGCTGAAGGATTAGCAGGAGGTGAGCTGGGACTGCTCTGGGGTGGCCTGAAAGGTTTCCCTGCTCTGCAGCCTGTGATGATCACAGAATCCCAGGCTCATTTAGGCTGGAAAAGTCCTCCAAGATCAAGTCCAACCTGTGACCAATCACCTCCTTCTCAACTAGAATTAATATTTTCTGAAGTTCTGGCAGTGTGGATCAAATTCCATACTTTGGGCCTACATAAATATATAGTTTATATATTTAAATACAAGGTTACATATTTCAAATTGCATCCAGCTCCTTCTAGTTTATATTTGCATTTTTTGCAGACAGTTTGAAACAATCTATATTTGTAAGTGTGACTTCTTTTCTTCCTGCTGTGGCATTCTTATATTTCAGTTCTTTTATATATGTGTAACAGCTGTGTCTCTCCTTTAAAATTATAAAAATGCAAAGAAGAAGAATACTATTAAAAAACACTTTTGATTTTTTTTTTTTATTATAAGACAATTGCACTGTGTACCCACCTCCCTTGTATCCCATCAGCTTTTGAGTGGTAAAACTCAGTGTCCATAACCCTGTTGGTTGTGTAAAAAGTGTTTGAGTCTGCAGAAGGGTCAGGATTTGTGAGCCCATATTTTGTTCCAGATCTTGTCAGTGCTCTACTTTCCAGCTAGGAAAAGAACTTTTCATTTATCACCATTTCTTTACCAACACATGTTAATTAAAAATTACCATTTTAACACTGGACATAAGCTTTGAGCTGACTATGTGGGTTAAAAAACTCTTTTTATTTTCCCAGTTCTACATGTTGAATTCCAGATCCACGGACAAAGTGCTGCAGTGGGTGAGAGTGGAGTGCCAGGGGGTGCCCCCCTCGTCCAAGGACAAGCTGGGGGTGTGGGTGCACAAGAACAGGTGAGGCCCCAGGGGAGCTCTGCTTCAATTCCCTTCCTCCTCCTCCTCCTCCTCCCTTCAGCCACTGTGGTGCTGGTCAGGGTGTCCAGCCTGGAGAGGAGAAGCTCCAGGGAGAGCTCAGAGCCCCTGCCAGGGGCTCCAGGAGAGCTGGAGAGGGACTGGGGCCAAGGGATGGAGGGACAGGACACAGGGAATGGCTTTAACATGAAGGAAGGCAGACTTAGATGGGATATTGGGAAGGAATTCTTGGTTGTGAGGGTGGGGAGGCCCTGGAATGGATTTCCCAGAGAAGCTGTGGCTGCCCCTGGATCCCTGGCAGTGCCCAAGGCCGGGTTGGATGGGGCTTGGAGCAGCCTGGGACAGTGGGAGGTGTCCCTGCCCACTGCAGGGATGAGATGAACTTTAAGGTCCTTGCACCCCAAACCATTTGTGGTGATTTTGGAGTGTAACTCCTGTGCTGCTTTGGCCACTCCATGGAGAGGCAGCTCCCAAATATCCCAAGATCTTTGCTGTAGGATTTGCTGCAGACACTCAGGAAAGGGAGGGAAATCCCTTCCAGCTCAGGATACTCTGATTCTGTGGAATTGCCCACAGTGCTGGTTTTCAGGTTCTTGCTGTGGAGGGTGAGCTCATTTTATCAGGTTAGCACACCTGATAGGATCAGTTTAGATGTGAATCTGTGCAGGGCTGGAGGTTGTGGGTGTTTAATGAGGTGCTGCAGATTGTTTTCTCTCACTCCATAATCCTGTGGGAATTAATGAGGTGCTGCAGATTGTTTTCTCTCACTCCATAATCCTGTGGGAATTGCTGGCAAAGCCGTGCCAGTCGTTTCTAATACAGCTAAACCCCAAAGGTAAAACTTGAAGGTAAATCCCATTTAAAGTCCAGGAGAACAGGGGGAGAGGCTGCAGTGAGCAGGCAGCACACCCTGGCAGCTCCATAGATTTGGAAATGGAGCCAAATTTGGGAAAGCTGAGGCTGGCAAAGAGCTCCAGAGGGACTCCAGTGGGTGATGGGGCAACAGAGCCCCACACCGTGGATGTGCTGAGAGCCCCAAAGCCCCAGGAGCTTCCCTGCTTCTCATTCTGAGCTCAGCCTTCATATTGATATTTAGACTTGAATTTGTGGCAGAATTTCTCATGGAGCTTGGTGCCTGTCTCCCTCCAGGCTGATCTTTTTTGGAGGCTATGGTTATTTTCCTGAAGGGAAACAACGCGGAACGTTTGAATTCGACGAAACCTCTTTTTGGGTAAGTGACCCTGGAAGCCATTCCTGTTTGAACTTCTCAGCTTTAATCAGTGCTTATTAAAACTTGTTGCTTATTTATGGCTTTTTTTTAAAAGAATTCAGGCCTTCCTAGAGGGTGGAATGACCACGTGCATGTTCTGGACCTTGAAACTTTCACTTGGAGCCAGCCTATAACTACGGTAATTATTGATCTTGTGTCAGCTAATTAGGTCACAGCTCAGTAATGTTATTAATGGTGTTCTTGGAGCCATTTACACTGAATTTAAACCATCCATTTACATACATCCACTCTTCAAAAAGAGGAATTTTGCCTTTTATTTTGATCTGTCTTCATCCTTTTTTCCCTGTGACTTGCTGTTGTTCATGCTTCAGTTGTGCTGTGCTCCCAGGGAGCTCAGGAAAATGCAGTGTGTGGTTTGCTGTCACCCTCACTGCCATGTGATGGTTGGTATGTGTCCCTTGGCTGCTGAATTGTCAGCAGGAGAGAATGAAACACTCCTGGTTGCACATACACACATCTGGAGTGTCCCAGATGTGCTCAGGAACAGGGCAATGGGGTGATGCTGCCACAGAGTCGGAGGAAATAAAAATTGAGACAACTCCAGATTGCCAAAGAATTGCTCTGATTACTTCATACAGGTCTCAAGGATTTCAGAAACTGAAGATAAATACTGTTTAATGCAATCCCAGAACCTCAGAATGGTTTGGGGGGAAGGGACCTTAAAGCCCATCCAGTTCCCCCCCTGCCATGGGCAGGGACACCTCCCACTGGCCCAGGTTGCTCCAAGCCCTGTCCAGCCTGGCCTTGGACACTTCATGATTTAGGAATATAATGATCTGTTACATCACTGTCTCATGTACAGTCTGTCTGCTGTGGCTGCCTGAACCCTCTGCTAAAAGCAAAATTCACACACTTCCAGAGGGAAAAACAAACCCCATTTTTAATGACTTTCCTGATCTTCCATCCATCAAAAAAGCAAGTCTGCATGTGGGATGTCTTACTGACTGTTTTGTGCACTCTGCTCCTTGTTGGTTTTCAATGTGAGTTGAGTTGAGCTTTTCTTCTCCTGGGGTGGCAGAGCTGTGATGTCCCTGTTCCCTTTCCAGGGTAAGACCCCATCACCACGAGCTGCCCACGCCTGTGCCACGCTTGGGAACAGGGGTTATGTGTTTGGAGGCAGATACAGGGTAAGGCCAGCCCACTTTGACCTGTGATACCCAAACCTGAGCAGGAGATTTGAACCATGATTGTTGTTCTTGTAGGAGTCCAGAATGAACGACTTTTACTACCTGGACCTGGACACGTGGGAGTGGAACGAAATGTGGGTACTGCAGCTTGATCTGCTGAAAATTCCTTGTGTCTAAAGCAATTAAACTTGGCCTTGGGTCAGTGCACAGGGCAGAGCTGAGTGCTGGAAAATGAGCAGAGCAGGGTTTTGTTGTCCCTGGTGGTGATTTGGGTGTTTTTGTTGCAATGCAGCCTCAGCCAAGGCGCCTGCCCCGTGGGCCGATCGTGGCATTCCCTGACACCCATTTCCTCGGATCACCTCTTCCTCTTTGGAGGCTTCACCACGGACAAGCAGCCCCTGAGTGAGTCATTCCAAAGGGATTGGGTGGGGGCTTGGGGCTCCTGGACAGCTGTGCACAGGAGCTGGAATTGTTGCCTTGAGTTCCTTGTGAATTCCTCTGTGCCCTTGTGATGCAGCTCCTCGTGCAGGAGAGCTGAGTGTGTGCACACACCACAACTTTGAGCAGTTCATCTGAAAAAATGAACCTAAAGCAAATTGCAGTTAGTAACAGCTTTACAGTTCTCCATCTTCACTCCCATAAACCCTGAAACACCTGTTGTCAAACAGGAGCCAATGTTTTATAAGGTTTTTCCTAAAATACTTGATTTATCCCAGACCAGAAATGGGTTGTGCTACACCAGAGTATTTGGTTATTGCAGTTACAGAACTAACAGTCCTGCTTATATTTGGGATTTGGCTCGTTTTCAGGTGATGCTTGGATTTACTGTATCAGCAAGAACGAGTGGGTGCAGTTTGAGCATAACTACTCTGAAAAACCAAGGTATGGCAGACAATTCCCTGGGTACCTCTCACAAAAGGGGTGTGGGAGCACCTTGTGGTGGCTGAGAGAGGACACACATTCCTCCCCACTCCTCTCCTGTTCCACGTATCCCAGAGGTGCAGGTTTTGTGCTCCCAGAATTCCAGTGAGCACCATGCAGGGCAGGTGCTGCAGGCAGCCTGGAGCTCAGTGGCTGTGAGGCAGCAGGAACCCTGGAATGGGGGGTTTATCTCAGGATTTAGGCTTTGATCAGGCTGTGAGTGCCAGCACCAGCCTAACTGGAACCAGAGTCCTTGCTGTGCCAGCAGGCTGGGCAGGGGCTGGTGTCACTGGTGTCACTGGTGTCACTGGTGTCACTGGTGTCCTGGCCTGAGGCTCCTCCTGTGCACACCCAGGGGGTTCTGCCTCCCTGCTGAGGAAACAGGAGCTGTTGCCCTGCAGTTTAAAGCACCAGAACCCCTGTGATGCACGAGTGGGGTGTGGGAACATCTTCCTGCACGTGGTTTGGGGAGTGAGCTGAGCCAGGCTCCTGGGTTGGAGCAGAACCAGCTCCTGCTGCTCCCCTGGGCCGGGCTTTGGGGTTAATGCAGTGCTGCCTTCTGTTCCCAGGCTGTGGCACACGGCCTGTGCCAGCGAGGAGGGCGAGGTGATCATCTTTGGGGGCTGTGCCAACAACCTGCTGGCCCATTCCAAAGCTGTGAGTTGGTTCTGAGCTTTGCCTTCCCGTGGGAGCCACAGGGCTGGATCACTGCAGTGAGCCCGGGGTGGGTGGGGAGCACAAAGGTGCACAGACAAAGCCTGAGGGGGAAATGCTTTGCTCCTGTCCAAGGCCCCTTCCTGAAGGCTTGGAAAGCTGAAAGGTTCCTCTGGTGAAGTGTCCCTGCCCAGGGCAGGGGGGGTGAGAGGGGCTGGAAGGTCCTTTCAGCCCAAACTGGCTGGGGGTTCCTCCCTTCCATGAGGGGGTTGTGGGAGCCTGGGCTGCTCTGGCTCCTGCTCAGGGGTGTGAGCCCACATAACCTGCTCTGTCTGTGCCCCCTGCAGGCTCACAGTAACGAAATCCTGGTGTTCTCCCTACAACCCAGATCTCTTGTAAGGTGAGAAAGCCACACTTCAACTTTGAGCTGTTCTGTCTTAGAGGGCAGGAAGGAATTCCTGGCTGGGAGGGTGGGGAGGCCCTGGCACAGGTTGCCCAGAGAAGCTGTGGCTGCCCCTGGATCCCTGGCAGTGCCCAAGGCCAGGTTGGACAGGGCTTGGAGCAGCCTGGGCCAGTGGGAGGTGTCCCTGCCCATGGCAGGGGTGGCACTGGATGGGCTGTAATTTGTTCCACCCAAACCCTGCTGGGGTCCTAAAGCACTAAGGCAGAGTTACAAGAGCTGTTTATGTCCCTGACTATTGGAAATCTTTCTTGCTGTAAGCAACGCTGCCAGAGCAGCAGCCGCCAGGTGTGAGGAGGAGGGAGCAGGATTCCCCTCAGCCCCTCTGGCACTGCCGACACCGAGCCCTCAGCAGCAGCTGCAGGGAACCAGCTGCCCTCGCAGCCCCATCCCCGCCTTCCCTTTGCCAGGCTGTGCCTCGAGGCGGTGATTTGCTTCAAGGAGATGTTGGCCAGCTCGTGGAACTGCCTGCCCAAGCACCTGCTGCACAGCGTGAACCAGCGCTTCGGCAGCAACAACACCTCGGGCTCCTGAGGCGCGGCCGGGCCGGCGCCGCCCCCGGCAGGCAGCAGAGGCGTGGCCGTGCCCCCGTGTGTCCCGCTAGTCGCTTCTCGCCTTCCCGTTGCATGTGAATGGCCTAGAGAGAACCTATTTTTGTGTCGAGACGTTCGCAATAAATGTGTTTAATGCCCGTGGAGAGCCTGAGCTTAAGCTGGAAGCAGCGCTTGGGGGGTGCAGCTGGAGGGGGCATTCCCAGGGCAGGGAATGCTGAGCACAGCACGACCCTGGAGCGTTGCTGGAGTGCAGCTGCAGGTCCTGGTGTAGTCACAGCTTCACCTTTTCCACAACTGCTGAAGGTCAGAGCAGCAGGAGCTGCAACTTGTCCCGTTGTTGGTCGCTGCGGTGTCGTAAACCTTGAGATGTTAAAGCACCACTACTCTCTGCTTGGCTGTAGTTTGGTTTGTTTTGGAACTTTTCTGTTGTGGAACTTCAGTTGTGAACCTTAGGTAGCAGATATTCTGCCCTGAGAGTGTAAGTGAAAGTGCTTGTGCCTGTTCCTGGCCCTGCCCGTGCCTGGGGAGCTCTGCCCTGGCTGCTCTGGGGCTGCAGGGGACAGGGACAGGCTGTGCTGCTGTGGGGAAGGGGGGGGTCATGTTTTAAGCTGTCTTTAAAAAATAATTAAAACTTTGACTTCTAGAACAATTGCTGTGTAATTCCTGACAGATCCCAGGGGTTTATCCTGACTCCCAGCCCCTGCTGCTCCTGCCCTCCACAGGGCACAGCTGTGACACAGCCGGGCTGGGGGAGCTGGGCCTGCACCTTCCCTCTCTCCCCAGCCAGGGAATGCTTGGGGCAGCACAATTCTGCCTTCCCAGATGAAGCATTTTCCACTGGAACAACCCTGCTGGAACCTCCAGTCCCTGGCAGAGGCACAGGGCAGGAAGAACTGAACACCCAGGAGTTTTCCTGCCCCAAGCCCCAGAGCCTTTACCCAGCATGAGGAACAAGCACTCAAACAAGAGAAGCAGCAGCAGGGGAAGACATTCCTGACCAAATGCCAGAGATTTACTTCCATGTTTATGTGCTGTTTGTGCCAGAGTCCATCCAACCAGGCTGCAGGGCCTGAATTCAGTCCCAGGTGTGGGGCTGTGTCCATGGAATCACTTCTTCTTCATGTTCTGGAGGTGAGGTGCAGACACTTTCACCTTCCCAGGAATATTTCTTGACAAATCAGTGTCCTAGGAAACAAGAGGAGAAAGTGAACACAGCAGCAGAGCATTTCCAAAGCCCTTCCTGGACCTGGAGCCCAGGGCTGATCCCTTTCCTCTGCCCCTGGTGAGCACCTGGCTGGGGGACAGGGGCAGGAGAGCCCAGGGAGAGGGGCACAGGACACAGCTGAACTCCCAGGGCCAGCCCCTGTCCCTGCCCCAGGAATTCCCAGTCCCAAAACCAGAGGAGTTCGTGGAAGAAGCTGCTTTTGCCAGACCCATTATTTTAGATGAAGAGTGACACGATACAGAGAGAAAAGGCCCAGTGCTGCCACTGAGGCTCCATCTCTAATGGTTCTGCCCAGAGAAGCTGGGAAGGCCTGGAAATGTCCAAGGCCAGGCTGGACAGGGCTTGGAGCAGCCTGGGATAGTGAAAGGTGTCCCTGCCCGTGGCTGGGGTGGCACGGGGTGGTTTTTAAGATCCTTCCAGGACTCTGACAAAGAGCACTGCACCAAAACCAGCAGCACCCTCAGTTTGGGCAGCATTTCCCCCCAGATGGCCCCTGGGACACTTTGCTGCTGCTGTTTCTGTGTACAAGCCCCTGCAGAAAAGGCTCCACCTTCACGCTGCGGAACAGGTCCTTCTCCCGGGCACTGGCTTCTTTGGACTGCATGAAATTGTGCAAGGCAATCTTGGCAGCTGGAAAAACACAGGGAAGAGGGAAAGAGCTTGGCAAAGCAGGCTGGCTTCAGCAGGCAGAGCCAAGAAAGGACTGAGGGCTTTCAGACCGTACCTTTGCCCTTCTTTTGGGTGCCTGGAGTGAGCTTGACTTTATACCTGCCCCAAGAGAAGGTTTCTGTCAGTGACACAAAGCATCAGCAAAGCCCTCCTGAGAAGGTGCTGCCACTCACTTGTAGTTGGCCATGGCTGTGTAGGGAGCACAGATGGGCACAGCAAAGAGCAGGAGGTCCTCGGGATGGGGCTGCCCAGTCAGGGAGTCCAGCAGGGCCTGGCTGTCCTGGGGGACAAAGCTCCACTGGCTCCAGCCCTGTGCTCAGCCCCCACTGCCCCACTGAGGGGAGCAGAGTGGCCCTGCCCAGGGCAGGAGTTGGGAATGATCCTAAGCTCCCTTCCAGCCCACACCACTCCCTGATCACTGACACTGAATCACCAAGCCAGGATTCATGGCTGATCCTCTTGGATCACTCAAATCACAGCCTTGGCTGCATCTTTGTTTTGGGCCCCCCCAAATGCAGTTACAGGGTCAGCAGAAGCTCCCCCAGCAGACACAGTTATCCTCCTCCAGTAAAGAATCTGAAGGAATTCACTTATTCCCAGCCCTGGGCAACTCCCACAGCTTGTAATTCTAGAAAAGTTTGATGCAATTTTGTATGTAAATAAACTGCTAAACTGCTCATTGTGTCACCCTCCAGCCCAGAGCCAGCAAGGGAGCGCAAAAACAAGGGACAACCATCCATGCAGCCAGCTCTGGGTTTATGGAGGATTTGGAGATGAGCAGGGCAGGAAGAAAAGGAGATTATTTTTTAAAAATACAATTCAGGTGGGTTCAAATTCCTAGAGGGCTCCCCTGTGTCCCAGTCCCAGCAGGAACACAGCCCTCAGCTCAGCACTGGGGGAGCTGCAGCCCAGCATTTACCTCCACTCCTGGCTGGTCCTGGTCCTGCTCCTCCTGCACACACAAACAAAGGACTCAGCAGAGCTGCAGAAACCACACAGCTGCTTCTTCCTCCCCTGCCCCCCTAAATTCTTTTATCAACAGGCCCCAGAGCAGCCTCATTCTCCCTGCAAAGAGAACTGAACTCGTTTCACAGCACAGGGGAGAGCAGCATTTCTTCCCAAGCTCTCATGTGGCTGGCACATGGAGCTGGGAGCAGGGAGAGGAGGCTCAGAGATATCAACACCAAGCCCAGGGCTGAGGGGGAGGTGTTGGCTGAGCTGGGTCCCAGGGACTGCCCCCAGCCCCAATTCTGGCTGTGCTGGCAACAGGAGGTGCACACAGATTGCTGCAGGGGCCCACTGCAGGCACAGAGCTCCCCACTGTGCCCAAAATCCACGAGGAGCTGCTCAGCCTCCGGGGTGGGAGAGCAGCACAGAGCCAGGAGAGCCCCAGCAAGGGACAGACACACACAGGGGAGGAGAGGAGAGGAAAATGCTGCTCAGCTTCCCCTCCTGCTGCTCCCTTCCCCTTCCCCTCACCTTCTCATCCTGCAGCTCATCCAGGCCTGGTTCCTGTGCCTCGTGCAGCAGGATTCCTGCTGGGAGCGTTTCCTTGCCCCCTCCGGCCGCACGACGCTGGGGCTTGGTTTTCTGCTGCTGCTTCTTTGCTGCCTCTTCTTTGCTCTTCCCCTTCTTCCCTTTTTTGCCTTTGTCCTCCTTGTTGGAGCCTGCAGACTGTGGTGGCACAGCTGGTCAGAGCTGGGGGCCGGAGCCACCAGCCCAGGGGAGGGACAAGTCCCCTCCCTCACCCCCAGCAGCTTCATGATGAGCTCCCGGTCCTCCTCGTCCTGGTCCCTGTACTTCTCCTTCATCTTCTTCATTTTGCTCTGCAGAGGGAAACACCAACAGTTTCAGAAATTAGGATTTCTTGTAGTTTTGCATCCAGAGATGCTGGCCCCACATGAACTTTCTTCCCCAGTATCCCAAACTCCTTCAGAGCAGTTCACAGTAACCCAGGGAGTGGCTGCAGGGAGCTCTGTGCTCACACCCACCCCCAGCATCCTGACACCACCACCCCCAGCCTAAACCCTGCAGGCAGCCATGGATGTCTGGGAAGTCTGGGATTTCTGTCCATAATTCCCTGGCACCAGCTCAGCCCAGGGTGCCCCTGCTCCCTGCCCACCTTCTGGCCCCTCTTGATGGGCTGAGGGGCTGGAGCGGCCTTGTGGCTGTTGGGAGCAGCCAGAGGTTGGGTCTCTGTCTCTGTCTCCTTCTGCTTCTCCTCAGGCAGCTCTGAGTTCTCTGAGTTGTTCTGCTGCTTCTTTTTCTTCATTTCCCTGAGGAGAACAACCACAACATTCTGCTTTGTTGTGACAAGAGAGGCTGCTGCTCTCCTGACAGCATTCCAGAGCAAACACCCCCTCTGGAAAGAACCCCTTTGCCATCCCTCCCCACCCAAACCAGGCTGGGATTCTGGGATTCCCTGGAACAGCAACTCTCACCTCCTCTCCTTGGCAGAGAGGTGCCTGCGGCCCTGGGCCCTGCTGTCACTCTGAGAAGGGAGAGGCAGGTTAGAGCAGGCCCTGCCCAGCAGCTCCCACTGCTCTGGGCCACACACCAGGCCTGGGACCTTACCAAGCTGGGCTCTTCCTCTCTGGGAATGATTTTCTGCAGGGATCTGTGGGGAGATGGAAATGGAGCTCATCAGCAGAGGCAGGGCAGCCACATGGACACACCAACCACAGCCCACACATGGACAACCTGCTTGTGACACTGTCAGCTTCCCAGCTCTTGGTGAGGGGAAAAACAGGAATACTGGGATGCACTTTACAAAACAAGTCCCAGATCCCTGCCAGCCCATCTCATGCACACACCACCAACAAACACAGCCTGGGCACTGAGGGCACCCCAGTGTGCAGCTTTCCCTTCCCACCCACTCCATTCCAGCTCCATGCACCCCCCAAGGAATCCCCCTGCCAGGGACAGCAGGGGGTCAGCTCCTCCCACAGCCTCATGCAGAGCAGCAGCAGCTCAGGGCTCAGTTTCCCAGCTCTGAACAGCCCTGACAGGAAAATGAGGCAGCATTCCCAGTGCTGGGCATGGAGAGAAGGGATGGCAACTCATCCCAGCCCCTGACCCTCAGAGCCACCCCAAAGCTGCTGCTCCTCTCACCTTTGGGACTGAAGGTGTGACAGGTCAATTGTGGTGTCAGGGTAATTCACCTCTTCCTCCTTCACTTCCCTCTGTGGCTCTGGATGTTCCTCCTCAGATTCTGCATCCTCCTCCTCAGAGTCACCCTCTGGAGCAGGAGTGTTCCCTCCTCCCTGCTCCAGGTCAGCAACACCCTCGTTCCTCTCAGCTGGGGCTTCCACATCCTCTGCAGCTTCCACATCCTCTGCAGCTTCCTCACACTCTCCTTTCTCCTCCTCACTGCTGCTGTCCCCTCCATCTGGGGCACAGAGGGCAGGAAAACACAGTCAGAGACACCAAACTGATCCACCATGGAATCACAGAATCCCAAAAAAGTTTGGGATGGAAGGAACCTTCAAGCTCATCCCATTCCACTGTCCCAGGCTGCTCCAAGCCCCATCCAGCCTGGCCTTGGACACTTCCAGGGATCCAGGGGCAGCCTCAGCTTCTCTGGGCACCCTGTGCCAGGGCCTCCCCACCCTTTCAGGGAACTTTTTTCCCAATTCCCATCCAACCCTGCCCTCTGTCAGTGTGAAGCCATCCCCCCTCGTCCCACCAGTGACCCAGAACCCCAGAGGGATCACCCAGAGCACCCAGTCCCTCCCACTGTACCTAAGAGCTCCACATCCTCAGCCACCATCTCACTGGCACTGCTGGACACCGTTTCCAGATCCTCATCCTGGACCTTGACCTTCCTCTCCTCCCTGTGTCTCCAGACACAGCTTTCATCCACCTGAAAGCACAGCAGCCTTCAGGAGAGGCCTGCACCAGCCCCACACACACTCACACACCACCTCACTCGGCCTTTTCTTCTCTTCTTAACACTTTTGGCCATCCAAAGGCAGGAAAATTAAACCAGACCCAAATCTGGCAAGCCCAAAAGCCAGGCTGGCACACACACCTGCACAGCCACATTCCCTGAACGTGCCCATGCTCCAGAAGGAGCTGGGCTGACACCTGGCAGAGGCAGCAGTGCTCAGAGTCTGTTTGGAATGCAGGCACTGCACACTGGGCTAAGATGGAAATGAAAGCAGAGTCATTATCAGCAGGAAGCCTTTTATGGGATTTCTCCCAATGGGAAAAGAAGTAATTGGGAATATACTGATAAGCAAGATGCAGAAAAGAAGCCTCCTACAGCTCCAAGCAAATTATAAAAGCCAGCAGGAGCTGCATGAGAAAAGCTGTACCTTAAACAAGAAGCTGAAGCCCATCATCAGATAGGAAGGTGGAAGGAAATTCTTTTTCCCTGAAAAACAAAGGCAGAGTCTCATGAGGAGGTTCAGCAGCCATGCTGCAGGATGTTCTTCCAAAATTCATTTTTATTAGAGGCTTTAGGCTACCAAAAATCACACTGGGGCTTATTTTATCTCTGGGATGAGAATAGGAGACTCAAAAGCAGCTGAGCTAATGAACTTCTGCCCAGGGCTCAGCCAGAAATGCTGCTGCAGCTGCCTGATACTCGGTCTAAAGCATTCCCAACAGATTTCTGGGAGAAGAGTGGGATCTGTGGGGGTGGCTGCCACTGCAGGACAGCCCAGCACCTTCAGAGAAAACCTCCCATTCCCACTGTTCCTTCGTGCCTCACCTCGGATCATGAAGCTCCCAGTGGTGAGATATTCTCCTGTGGGGGCAGTTTTAGAAACCTAAAAGAAAATCATGATAAACTATCAAAAATTCTCTGTGACAGAAGGCCAACATCACATAACAACAGCACCAGGAGGAACACTGAGCTCCTGGGAACAGCTCTGCAGGACTCTGTGTTCAAGGGGTTCTTCCCCTCCTTTGTAAGGAGTTTTCCTAAAGGATGTTCCAATCCAATCCCACTCTGTATTTTAGGAGTTCTGGGTGAATAACTCAGGAAATAAAGCCAGGATATGTTCAGGAACACACAGGGGAGTAAACCCATCACCACTTTGGTGAGACCCCCACGCTCTTACAGGGGTTTGCCCCTCATCCATCAGCTCCCACCCCGAGCTGCTGTGGCTGCAGTGCCAGCCCAGTTCTGGGGATGCTGTGGCTGCAGTGCCAGCCCAGTTCTGGGGATGCTGTGCCTGCAGTGCCAGCCCAGTTCTGGGGATGCTGTGCCTGCAGTGCCAGCCCAGTTCTGGGGATGCTGTGCCTGCAGTGCCAGCCCAGTTCCTGGGATGCTGTGCCTGCAGTGCCAGCCCAGTTCCTGGGATGCTGTGGCTGCAGTGCCAGCCCAGTTCTGGGGATGCTGTGGCTGCAGTGCCAG
>VZRZ01007584.1:87539-98674 GCA_013398175.1 Climacteris rufus
CTGCAGTGCCAGCCCAGTTCTGGGGATGCTGTGCCTGCAGTGCCAGCCCAGTTCTGGGGATGCTGTGCCTGCAGTGCCAGCCCAGTTCTGGGGATGCTGTGCCTGCAGTGCCAGCCCAGTTCTGGGGATGCTGTGCCTGCAGTGCCAGCCCAGTTCCTGGGATGCTGTGCCTGCAGTGCCAGCCCAGTTCCTGGGATGCTGTGGCTGCAGTGCCAGCCCAGTTCTGGGGATGCTGTGGCTGCAGTGCCAGTGGGATGCTGTTCCTGGGGAGCTGCCTGTGCTCACCTGGCTGTGGGAGACCCACCAGGCACTGGTGACCACGCGGGCGTCCCAGGCAGCGCTGTAGCACAGGGCCATGGTCCCGGCCTCCGTCAGCGTCCGCGGCGGGATGGGCTCTCCTGGGGACGACACCCAGCACACCCTGAGCGAGCCCTGCACCTCCCCAGCCCTGCCTGGGAGCTTCCCAGAAGGGCTGCTGGCTCCTGTGTGCCACGGGAGGGCAGTGCCAGCTCCTGTCCCCGCGGGTACCTGAGGGGTTCTTGATCACGCAGCTCGTGGCGCCGTGGAGGTCGGCGTGCACGTAGATGTCCCCTGGGAAACAGGAGACGCCATCAGAACCACAGCTCCCTCGGGCCAAGGGAAGGTTCTGAGCTCAGCTGGAAGTGGCTGCAAGGGGCAGGATGGGAAGAGGACACAGAAGCCTTTCAGTCCATCCTTGTGCCAGGGAGAAGCAGCTCCTCTGCTGCTGAGGGGAGCCCGCCCAACCTCACCCCAGAGGGACTCCCATCACCAAAATTCCCTTTGATCCCAGACCCAGCTCAAGGACAAAGCACAGAGACCTTCCCAAGGCACTCCTGGAGATGCACAGAGCTGGCAAACAGGAGGGAAAGGCAGCCCAGGGACTCACCAGGTTTCAGGTAGCGCTTCACAATCAGCTCGTTCTGCTGCTGGTCCCTGCCAGCAATGACCAGGTAATTCTCGGAGCTGATGAACCACAGGAACTTCTCAAACCTGCCAAGTGCCAGCAAAGCCACTGGGTGAGCAACACCTGGGACTGACAGCACCTTGCACAGGTGCCTTTGCATACCAAACTCGAATATCCATCCATTTCTGACACTGCAAATACTTTCACTTCCATCCATATGCCCGGGGCATAAATCAAGGCATGGGACAGCTACAGCATCACTGCCAATGGTATTTTGAGCTTAAACAAAAATAACATCACCACAGTCCTCCTATTTATTGAATAATTCAGTTATTAGATGATCAAAAGCTTTGGGCTTTTAATTTCTTTGTTGTTTTTAAATCACAGAATCTCAGGTTTGGATTGGAAGGGGCCTCAAAGCCCATCCAGAGCCACCCCTGCCATAGGCAGGGACACCTCCCACTGTCCCAGGCTGCTCCAAGCCCCAACCTGGCCTTGGGCACTTCCAGGGATCCAGGGGCAGCTGCTCTGAGCTGCTGTCCCTGGGAGCCATTCTGGGCTTCTCTGCCTTGAAGAAGCAGCAGTGAGGAGACTCCCTGCAAAGTGCAGAGCTCAGAAATCCTACTGAGCTCCACTTCCAAGGCAGTGAGCACTGCCCCTGACACGGGACATGAGAGAAGGAGCTGTACTTGCCAATAGACCTTTCTGGCTTTCTGGATGGTGGTGACTGTCTGAACTTCCCTCAGCGTCTGCTTTGTCTTCTTCTCAGCTGATTTAAAAGCCTGTTTGGACAGAAAACACCATCACCATCCAGCAGGAACCACAAAATTCCTGACTGAACAGTGGGAAAATTGCTAAGAAATGGCTCTGGACTTGATCACAGTGCAGGCTTCACACAGAGCTGTGCACAGCCCTGCTCCCTGGACATCCTGAAATTATCAACTCTGATTGGAAGGATTCCCACTGATTTTCCACTCTGGCCTCCATAAATCCTGGTCTGTCAGTATCCCTACCTGCCCTGAGTATTCCCAGTGCTAAAGGAGGATACATCAGAGATCTGCAATCCTCCAGTGAGCTTGAAATGTCAAGAATAAAACATCCCTGCTTGGTTGTTTTTCCCTTTCATGTCTCATCAGGGCTGCTTAGGCCAGGTCAGGATTTCCCACTTAGCAGTAACAGGGATTTTGCTCTTAAATATCTTCTAAAAAGCAAAGAAAAAACAAACAAACCTTTTCTGCAGCTTCCACTGTCTTCTGAGTTTTCTTGGCTGCGTGTCTTTTGTGGTCATAGTACCTGTGAAACACAAGGTTTGTCCCTGAAACCCCAACACATCCACTCCTTTATCCCCATCCCACTTAGCCCAGGCCCCTGCATTTTGTTCCATGAGAAGAATTGGACTCAAAATCCCATGAATGTGACAGCTCCAGAGCAGCTGCTCTGCACCAGTGGGTCTGCAGCAGGACAATGCCCATCCCAGAGCTCAGGGCAAGCTGCCATTTCCATTTTTAACTCTTATTTTTAACAAGATATCCCAACAACTGCAAACACAGAGGAATTTCAACTACCAAAACACACATGTACTGAAAAATCTTACTTTTTGGCATTGGCATAAGCAGACAAATTGAGATCAACATCAACCAATGATGGTTTGTTCTTCTGAGGTTTCTTCATCTGTTTGGTTTTATTCTTTTTCTTTTTTCCCTTTGGTTCTTCTGTTTCTTCTTTCTCTGCATCAGCATCCTCCTCCTCCTCTTCCTCTTCAGATAACACATAGGGGTTCCTAAAAATACATAAAATCATAAGATTAAGGTAAGAGAACTGGTTAATTTTTAATCCTTGCTCTTAATTTAATTCTCTTAGAATCTGGGAATGGCCTAAGGAGCCCCCAAAGCCTTTTCACTGTGCAGAGAGAGGAAAGCCCCAGGATGCCTCCCATTCCAGCTCCTTTATGTCTTGGAGTCAGCCAAAATATGGGGGGGAAAAGAACAAAAGAAGATAAAGAGCCCAATTTTTCCAATCCAAGGCACTGACTGAAAACAAGTTTATTCTACACAGAAATTCAGAAAGTGAGGTAATTAAAAATACATGAATTCACTTTGCCACGTTCCAGCTTTCATACCAAAAGTTCTTGGTGTAAAAAAGACATTTTGGTTTTTTTTTTAAATCTCTAAGATCCTGAGAGAGTGTGAGCTGAGGATTTTACAGACACTGGGCACTCACCTCAGCAGCATGGTGATGTGGTTTGTGTGCAGCTTTAACTCTTTGATTGCAGAGGCCACAGGGTCCCCCTGGGCTTGGGCCTCTTTAACAATGGCCCCAATCTCAGTCCAGTCAATCTGGTTGGCCAAGGCACTCCTCACCACCTGGATGGCCCTGTCCACCACCTCCAGGTTCATCTCTATCAGCTCTCCCTTCAGCTTATCAGCTTCCTTAGGGAAAGGAGAAGGGTGCACCCAGTGAAGCCAAACATGCTCAGCAACAGTTAAAAAAAAAAATGAAATAGTGGAGAAGAAAGCCAAGAATGGATTGAAGTGGTGGCACATCCAACTCAAGCCCTGGGAGTGTCCCAGGCCAGGTTGGATGAGGTTTGGAGCAACCTGGGATAAGGAAAGGTGTCCCTGCCCATGGAAAGGGGTGGGACAGGATGGGATTTCAGTTCCCTCCCGACCCAAAGCACTGTATAATTCTGAGCTCATGCATTTTCTTCATTAAAGCCCCAAACCTGCCTTACCTGGGCCTGCTGCAGAGCTTCCAGTCTGTGCTCATGGTCCCTACGGACGTTTTCGAGTTTCTTCAGTGCTTGTTTTTCCTTCCAAAAAGAAGATGGGAAAACAAAAATTATAAATACAAATGGGATCAGGCAATGACTGCAAGAAGGAAGTGAAGGCTCTGGGAATGCAGAAGCCACCCCAACTGTCCCAGCCCTGGATCACCTGCTGCAAAGCCTTCAGATCAATCTTCTGTCCCTCCAGCTTGGAGTAAAACTCATCTGTTGCCTGCAAGAGAAAATCAGGTTTGAGATTCTCCAGGTTGGCCTGAGTTGGACTTGGCAGAGGAGGCTCCCTCAGGTGAAGATCTGCAGAGCACTAAAAGAGGTGGCAGAGGCTTAAACAACATCCAGGAACTTTCTCCATTTCCCTTCCCATGGGTGAGTTCAGCAAGGCACTCATGGATGTGTCTCACTGCAGAGCAGGGGATACACACAACTAAACCAGCAGTCAAATTATGACTCCCAGTTTTTTGCTAGGAAATGATGGAAAAGAAGCTGCTTTGATTCCAATTAAATGGCTGCAAAGCCAGACCTGTCAGCCCTGAATTCCTGCAGCTTCACCAGGTCAGTGAAAAACCCCCAGACACCCAGAATGCCTAAGAAATGCTGCTGGTGTTCCAGCTGTGCTGAAAACACAAGATGGGGAAGGTTTTAGGCTGTTTAGATCATCAGAGGGACTTTGGACAAGGGCTGCAGGGACAGGACACAGGGAATGGCTTCCCAGTGCCAGGGGGTAGGGTTGCGTGGGATTTTGGGAAGGAATTCCTGGCTGGGAGGGTGGGCAGGCCCTGGCACAGGGTGCCCAGAGAAGCTGTGGCTGCCCCTGGATCCCTGGCAGTGCCCAAGGCCAGGCTGGATGGGGCTGGGAGAGCCTGGGACAGTGGGAGGTGTCCCTGCCCATGGCTGAGGTGGCACTGGGTGGGCTTTGAGGCCCCTCCCAAGCCAAACCACTCTGGGATGCTGTGATCACCTTGAAGGAGAGGACAGCAATCCAGCCAGGAAGCAGGACAGGAAGGTGAAATGGGAATTCTGGAGATCACATTCAGGACCACCAGGCAATCAATGATTCCAGATGTTCTAAGCTGAAAGGACAATGGCCAAGGAAACACCAAATCAGGGGCCTGAGGCTTTCAAAGTAGTAACAGGAGAGTAAAAATGTGAGCATTGTCACAACTGTTTGCTCCAGAGACAACTCAGCATCCAGCTCTTCCCTAACAAAACATCTGGGATTCTCTGCCTGGAAAAATCCAGATTCCACACACAGCTCCAGAACCTGAGCTCAGGAGACAACACTGCCCAGCTGCAGCCTAAAATCCCTGTCTGAGTTGGCCTTTCCTCATTAAATATTCATCCATGAAATGAATCATCTCTTCCAAGGTCTGTGCTTTCATTAACAACCTCTGCACTATGATTTAATTACTCTCTTTAGCAGCAATTAAAGCACTTAAGTACAGTATCAGCAAAAGCACTGTACCTTATTGAATGAGTCAAATTCCAAGTAGGGACATTTTGAATGTTGAGAAAACAAGAAAGGATGAAATTCCTCATATCTGTAAAATACACAGTTAATATTATCACCTGACAACTAATTTCTGTTATGCAGACTAGTACAAAAAAAGGAAGAAATACTTCAAATATTTACGTGTAGATATCTTCTGCTGGTTTATCTGGTTCCAGACTTGGCTTTTTCTCCCTTTTCTGGATAACATAACCCTGAAAGAATAAAAATATCTCATTTTTCTGTGGAGAGGTTTAGGTGTAACCCCCTGATCAGCAGGAGACAGTAAATGCTTCTAGCAGGAACCTTGTTTCTGAGTAAATCCCTGAGCCACTGGATTGTCTTGACTCCAACTTCTCCTGGAAAAAGAGGTGAACTTCTTCCAGCCCTCAGGATTACCCCATCAATGCACAGTTTATGTGCAAGAATTTAGGACAGAACTTATTAAAGCACAAGTGCAAATCTCCCAGGATCTGCTTCACCTGCTGGTGCATTCTTTCATTGCTGCACAATGGAAAGGAACAATTTTTATTCCACATCACCCCCTGGGAATGAAATCCATGGGTGAGAACAGCAGGAATGAGCAAATCCTGAGCAATTCCTGCTTTCCAGGTAAACTCTGCAATCCCAAACCCAGCCCAGACCCACCTTTCCACTGAAGTTGTCAGTGAGGGCCATATATTCTTCTGCTTTCTCCAGAGCTGAGAGCACCTTTTCAAGGTTTTCTACAGAAAAAAAGAAAACAGCAGAAATATTTCATCCCTGGGGCTTCACTCCAGCAATTCCTGCTCATTTTAACAGGAAGCTCAGCACTTGTTTTACATCTGGGAAATTTGTAATATAAAAAAAATCTATTTAGGTGCCTGTAAAACATAATTTTTCACGTTTCAGGGTGAAAAAAATTCACCACATAAATACCAGCACTTTAGGAAACTAAGTCTGCAGAGGCAAAGCATAAACCAGAAGCTGTGTACAGTTCTTTTTTACAGCACCATAAAGTACAAAATCCTTTGGATTTATGGCAAATATAATGCACATGAGAAAAATGAGACTGCAGGAAAATATATTTTGACTTTACTACCCAAATCCTTAATTTCCCAATAAATGTAAAGCTGCTACTTTATCAAAGGCCCAATGTTTGCTATAAATAAAGACTTGGATGTTAATTCTTGTCAAACATCCCTTTGCACAACCAGAATTCACCTCATGGGTGAGGTGGTGTCTCATTGTAAAACCATTTAGACTACAGAATTCTGATGTTTTATGTCCAATACATGCACAAATCAAGAGTTTTAATGCAAACAAGGTTGGCCCCCAAGCTAAAAACATTCCAAAATATAAACATGTGGTCAGAACTACAGGTTTACTAATCTCTTTGGGAAAAAAAAAAACACTACACAGACATAAAAATCACCACAAATGTAGCACAGCCTTGAAAATAGGATTTCCTCCACACCTTTACTTTCCAGCTGTTGATCTATTTTGACAGCTCCAGAAAATCCAACTTCTATTAAGCAGTGCTCAATGAGAGTGGCCCCATAAGCTGTTAAAAAAAAAAGAATGATAAAGTGTAGAAAACACTAAAAAGGAAAATGGCATTTAAATTTGATTTTAAGGAGTGTTTCAACAATCTCAGGCTGGGAAACTACAGCCAATCCTTAGGGAGCTGTGGTCCCAAATCCAGGATGGATGTCAAGGCACAAGGCTGACACTGAAATGCCCCTGGATCCTGCTGGCACAAGAAAATCCCCAGGAATCTCCTGCAGGCATTCCCAGCTCCAGAGGGGAGGTGCCACAAAACAAGGAAGCTTCTTAGGAGGAAGAAAATGAAGGATAATAAATAAAAGGCAATGTGTGCAACCAAGCTATTTAAAGATGTTGTTTGAGAGGTTCAGAATTAATTAATCAGTGCTGCAGAAAAATCCAAGGATGGCTGGCAACAAGGATCACCACAGGATTGGAAAAGATTCCATGCAAGGAAAAACTACTTGGCTATCCAGAAATGGACTGGAAATTACTGATTTTAGAAAATGAGGGGTGTGGGTTTGGTAAATAAGAAGCAATTGTTCATCTCTTCAAATCCAATAGGAGGGCACCAGGTGAAAGTGGTGAGATGAGTTTCATTAAAAAGAAAAAGGAAATTATTTCTTGTGTGACATTAAAAAAAGGGAAATTCCTCAACATGGAAAAAACAGGGATGAAGTTCATCCAGGTGCAGAAAGATCTGGTAAATACATGGAAGGAAAAGCCAGCCCAAGCCATGAAATATTAAAATGCCTCCTGCTCAGTGATGGAAGTCTCTAAAATGTCAAAGTGCTGGGATTGGGACTCTCCTGGGGAAATGTGACAGGGCTGGACTGCAGGCACTGCAGGAGTAATTATTTTGGAGATGGGGTAGGGAAAGAGAGAGGAAAGAGGGGTGAAAAAGAGGATCAAGAGATGGGGAAAGTCTGAAAATTGTGTGATTTGAGAGGTTCAGGAAATTCTCTGCTTAATCAGCATTGCCAGGCCTGCAGGAGAACCCAAACTTGTTCTGATCATGTCACTTGAGACAAATTTGGTTCTGTGGTCAGCAAAACCTGACTTTAACCTTACACCTCCTCTTTGGTACCAGGATGGTGTAAATGCACCAAGTCAGGGCTGCAACAACTCCCAGGTCTCATCAGTGCAGCACCAAGAACTTGGAATCCATAAATCTCTCTTTTCCAAGGCAACCTGCTCTAGTGGAAGGTGTTGGAATGAGATGAGCTTTAAGGTCCCTTCCCACCCAAACCATTCCAGGATTCTGTGACAAGTTATTAAAAGTTCAAGCACGACATAACACACACTGATTGACCTGATTTAATTTTCTAATAAAGCCCAATTACTTACGAAGAAGTGGGTTAAGAACCCTCTTCAGCTGTTCCCCTTTGGGTGCACTGGATATGATTTCAGTTAACCTGCACAACACAAGGCAGAGTTGCAATTCCAAAGAATATTGTAAAACAACAAAACACTGCATTGCTTAGAAGCTACAGAACATTCTCAGCCTTAACAAGAGAAACTAAAACTGAAAAACCACCCGAAGCTTTTCACAGCTCCACGCAATTTGCTCTACCCCAATAAACACCTCGTTTAAGAGCTTTAAAATGTCAATTACCTCTCCAAGCTCGGCAGAGGCACGGCAGCTTTGGCACTGTCCACGGGGTACCGCTCCCGCACCGCGAACCTCACGTCGTCCGCCTCGTCCGTGCGGAACCTCAGGATGTTGAGGATGAGGTACTCGTGGTCAGTGAGGACAACGTTGCCCTGGGAACACAGGGACCGTGAGCAGCGGCCACGCCGTGTCCCCGCCCGCGGCGGGAGGCGGGGCTGCGCACTCACCCTGTCGTACAGCTCCACGATGAGGTGATAAGCGGCCTCGTCGCTGCCGAACTGCAGGTCCACGATGCGGTCGATGCCCAGCTGCCTCACCCCCACCAACCTGCGCGTCTTCAGGTGCTTCCGGCACTGCCAGGGCGGGGAACAACGTCTGGGGGTGCTGCAAACACCCGCAGAGGCCCTGCCTGCACAGCCCTCCTGCGGCACCACCCAAGTGCTGTTTCATCCAAATATCCCAAGAGCAAAACTGCTGCTCCCAGCAAAACACCGTCGTATTTATAAATAATAGAATTGCTCCCAATTCTTAACATGAAGACATTTTTTCCATTAAAACCCGGTTTTGTTTAGCCCAAGGGAGCAGCTAGTCCCAAAGGATGAACCCTGCATCCATAAATGCTGTGGCAACCACCCTGGGGAATCTCTGTTCAGTCATTTCCATGGGGCTGCCCCCAGAGGATGAAGAGATCCGTGTGGGTCAGCAGCCAGGCTGGATCCCTGTGGATCCATCTGCAGGAGCCCAGCCTGGAGCAAGGCCTAAAGTCCCAAAGCCAGACTCTGTACCTGCATCCAGCACCTGAAAATTCACTCAATCCAACTGGAATGACAAAGACTTTGCTGGAGTAACATTCCCAAAGGTCTGGGTGCTCCAGAAGACATCCAGCAGATCAGCAGTAGTTTTTATACATTTAAATATTCACTGTTTCAGGCACTGAGCATCAGTGATGTGATCCCACATCCACCTTTGCTCTTCCCTTGTCTTCAGCCACCCGCTGGATCAGGATTGACCAGGCAAATCCTTCACTATTTTCTTATTCCAAGGACAAAACATGAACATTCCTTCCTGATATCCACCCATGTTATCCAAAGAGGAACTCTGGGGGCTTTACCTTCATAGCAAAGCTGGATGGCATCATGTTCTTTGGCCACTCAAACTCTGTCACGTGGATGCGGATGCCGGACTCCAGCAGCAGCGTGGCCTTGCAGTCTGGTCTGGGGGAAAACAAAGGAGCTGGATCCCAAAATCCCCTGGATGCCTCCCAGCTGAGGACATTCTGGGATTCCATGTGGCACATGAGCAGCCAGCCCTCACCACCCAGCAGTCTGCAGAGTGTTTTCACTCTCCACATCCTCATTCCTAAAAACTGCTTGGGTAAAAATTCCTGTGTTTATCCAAAAAACTGAATTTTAACAAGTCAGAAATTAGGCACACAAAAAATAACGTCTAGTTTTCATACAGTACAAGAATTAAAGAATCTTTAAATAAATACACTTAAAGTTCTTACTTTTGCAGGCGAATGAGATAGGTCTTGTTATCCACATCATAAACGTTGTTCACTCTCATTCCCAACAAACTGCCAAAAGGAAAACACAGAATGCTCTGGAGAATCCAAAATACAGGTTGCTAAAAAAGTCCCAGTGGCAATTAAAATACACAGAAAGGCAAGTGATGATAAACTACCGAGTTATGATAAATTACCGAGTTATGATAAATTACCAAATTATGATAAATTACTAAATTATGATAAATTACGAAGTTATGATAAATTACCAAGCAGTAACCAAAGAGGCAACAAAGGAAGATTAATGGAATGAGCTAGAAGCAACAACCACGGAGAAATGGAGAAACTGCAGTCAAGACACAGCAATTAAGAGATGGAGAAAATGAGACGGAGAAATTTGTATTAACGGATAAAATGCAGAAAGCTGCCAGTTCCTGCCAGCTCTCTTCGTGGCAGGGATGCAAAATGCCCTGGTTATCCTGGAGCACCCTCTGCCAGCACGGGGCACCAGTGTTCCCAGTATGGGCACTGCACTGGGGAGGGTGTTGGTCACTCTGTTCTGAGTGGGGCTGGACGTGCAGATTGCCCTGGACACCAGGAATGCCAGGAGCTTCCCAGCTGGGAGCGAATTGTTCAGCCTGGAGGAGAGAAGGCTCCAGGGAGACCTTAGAGACCCTTCCAGTGCCTAAAGGGGCTCCAGGAGAGCTGGAGAAGGACTTTGGATAAGGAATGGAGTGAAAAGACAAGGGGGAGTGGCTTCACGCTGACAGAGTAGGTCTGGGTTAGACATTGGGCAGGAATTGTTCCCTGTGAGGGTGGGGAGGCCCTGGCACAGGGTGCCCAGAGAAGCTGTGGCTGCCCCTGGATCCCTGGCAGTGCCCAAGGCCAGGTTGGACAGGGCTTGGAACAACCTGGGATAGTGGAAGGCGTCCCTGCCCATGGCAGGGGTGGCACGGGATGGCACTGGGCTCGGGGGGTTATGCAGAGGCCGGGCAGGGCAGAGCTGAGGGGCAGAGCTGAGGGGCAGAGCTGTGCGGGCAGGACACGATGGAGGGACAGAGCCCCACGGCCCTGAGGCCACGGCGGGGCGGCGGAGCTGGGTCAGGAGCAGGACCAGGCCCAGAAGCAGGAGCGGGGGCAGACTAAGGACTAAAACCAGGACTAGGAGCAGGACCAGGACCCACCGGGCCGGGCCCCGCTTCCCAGGGCCGCACGGGCGGGGTGTGCCGGTACCTCTGCCGCAGCTCGGCGAGCACCGCGCGGATGTCGACGGTGCTGAAGCGGGACTTCATGGCGCCGCCG
>VZRZ01007585.1:3824-86946 GCA_013398175.1 Climacteris rufus
GTAGGAATAAAACCAGGCTTCTTTTAACTTAATTGACTCCCTTCTTGATTCAGGAACAAAGTCCTTGGTCCCCACCAGACACAGCTACTCTTGTGGGAGTTCACTCCCTTCTGCACTGTCTCCGCTTCAAGTTTGATTTCAGTCTCTCACCACAGGCCACGAGAATGTCTCAGTTCCGATCATGCAGGAACCTCCTCCCCCATTGCTCCTCTTCTTTGGCAGACTGGCAGAGGTTTTTTGGCTCTCATATCTGATGTTTCAGTTGTTTTTCTTAGTTGTTTGCTACACTCCTTCTCCTCTGCCTACCTACCCCTACGTGACTACATGGCGCACGCCTGCTTACTACAGGGATTGTTTTTTAAATATACTGTCGCAGAGGCGTTTCTGTCCTTCCTAATTGGTCCAACTGTGGAAAACAGCACATCGATCTCCCAGGAGCCATCAGAGATAGGTCCTGACCAGACAGCTGTGGGAGTTTCTGGAAGCTCCTTACAGGAGCCATCTTTTGGACCCTACCACACCCAAAAAGCTAGACCTCCCAAACTCCTCAAACCACCACAACAGAGAAAAATTGTTTTAAGCCTATTGGGAACTTCTTGTTCCTATGCCTTATATCTTTTTAGAGCTTTTCCTGAGGACCAAAATTATTAATCAGTGCAAGTGGAGCCCACATATGATGGTTTAAAAGGATGAAGATGACAATCATATTTAAAATATTTTCCCTGTGTCATGACCAACACCAAGCAGTGCCTAAAAAGGTCTTGTTACATTAAAATAGTTTTTTAAAACTAAAGAAATTTTTATGCATAGTTCATATTTTCTTCATCTCAGACAGTGAAGCCATCATGGTTCTTTCAGTTGGTTTAATGTTCTTATGCCTGACTACAATGCTGATGTTTGTTGCTAGGTCTTCGAGCAAGTCTGTGTCTTTAGGCATAGCCCTGTGTAAGACAAGTGGCACAGGCTGAAGCACTACACAAGCAGCCCTTGGAGGCATTGTGCATCAAGGACACTCCTCCTCTGCTCATATGTTGGGGGAAAAACAGAAACAACATTTCTAGTGTGTCTTAAAAAATGATGGTTCACTGCTTTGCTCACCGTGGCCAGATTTTCTGACTGCAGAGTATGTGGAAGAAGATGGAGCACTTTAGGATGGAATTCACTTTTATACATTTAATTTAATTTAATTTCACCTCTCTGAGGTTGTTTACTAGCCCAGGCCTACTTTAGGAATCTCAGGGGACTTGCTCTCATTTTTGCCAGTGAAATGAAAGAAACAGGCTACCTCACAACACAGTGAATGTTCAATGTGTGATAAAATTTGCCTTTCAGTCTCAACTCCCATATAAATGACTTAATAGGTATTGAGTAAACTCTGAAAATTTTCTGTGATATTTTCTAATTTCTTTAAGGTCCTACCAGCTCCCTATGAAGTGGAGAACTTAATTCTGATGGGGAGGAGAAAATTGAAACAATTAGAGAAAATGCAAACTAGAGTATACATCTAGCTGTGTTGATGTCTTTGAAACATTAAAATCCCATTGAATTGCTAAATTGTGTCCCTTTGGGTCTAGATCCCAATTCAGAAATTCTGTGGCAGTTTGCAGGACCATTAAGGCCAATTCCCATTTTGCACTTTTGTGACATCTGTCAAGTCTTCATAGAAAAGACTGTCCTGCATTTTGCATGCATACTGCAGTATGAATGGCACACATTTCTGCATTAAGAAAGGATGGATTTCTAGCTTCTCACCAGCTTTCAGAGGGCTATTTTTCTCTCTTCAGTTGACTGGGGTTCCCAGGATTCAACTGTGCAGCACAAAGCACAATTTGTGGAGCCATCTGCGCTAGGCTGGAGAACAGAACTATGCAGCTATGCTACCCTGGTTCTTCTCTAGAGCAGATACATCCTGTTGCTAATGAGCATTAGGTACAGAGTATTGAGCTCATGCACAGCCTAAATGAGTCTATGATTCTGTGACTAGCCTGAGGGAGCGTGGGCAAAGTGAGCATCTCAGCTGTCCAATTCCCTCCTGGTGGAAGGTCTTCCAATAATATTTGCAGACAGTATTTAATAGAAATGGAATGTCAATAAAAATACAGTGTGTTCTTATTTGTAACCTTGCTTTCACATTTCAGAAGGAAGAAACATACTTAGATAAGGCATGATGAGTTGGCTAAGGGGCACAGATAGTTTCTTGGCTCGGATGTGAAGGAGGAAGCACTGAGATGGCAGTTACATATTTTAATATATTCCCAAAGAATTCTTCTTGGTAAGGTTGTTATTTATCCACCCTAGCATAAAAAGCTATTATATTAATTTTAAAATAACTTTCAAATTTGTCCTTTCAATGTGATTTGGATGCATGGTCCCATTCTTTCTTAAGAAAATGATTTCAGTTTCACATAATACATACATAACAGCTATAGAAAAGAATTTTTAAAAATACTATTCATCCCTTGCATAGGGAGGTCTTATGTCAGGAATCAAATGGTGAAGATTGTTGCCTCTTTCATCTTTAATAGCTGAAGTGTGTCCCCTCAGGACTGAAGGTCGCTGCATGTAATGTTTCATAATGTGATATGCAGTCCCAGCATATAATGCTTCAGCCTGATTTCAGGGGCAGATGGCAGGAGTCACAGGTACAAATATACAATTTCACGCTGTTTAGATCAAGATGAAATGCTGTATGATGGCACCTGTTGTTTCTGAAGTCTTTGCAGATTTTTCCTCTGCATTAAAGTTGAAAAGACTTATAGCTCAATGACTGTTAGCCTGCTTTCCTTTTATTTTTTTTTTTTGGGATTGTTCTGTCTCTCTCTGCAAGTCATTTCCCCTACCACAAATATATTCTGAAGTGACTGGCCAATTTCCCCAAAATTTTACTGAAATGAAGTCTTGAAGACATTAAGCTCTTAAAAATGTCGTAAAAAGCAGGGGTAGAGTAGAGGAATGACATCAGAATAAAAGCCCATACTGGCAAACATCCATTTAAAAGCCTGCACAGGCTGATACGTGATCTGAACTGTTATTTGTTCAATTTGGGCTCTGACTGGTCAAGGACCCTGTGCAGAGGTCTGCCTAGCTGCAATGCAGAATAGCTGGGGAAGAAGTGCTCATCTAGGGTAGAAAAGGGAGCTGGGGGCTGGAGGATGTGGGACAAAGGGACCAAAGGGGCTGTGAGTTCGGTGCCTAGGAACCAGAGACAACTATAGGGCACTACAGAGCCAGCAGCTCACATCGTGTGGGTAAAACAGTTTTGTGGAAGGTGGGGCCATGAATGTGCATCAAACCAGGGGAGCCTGTGGAATGTGCATGAACAGTTCTACTACATACAGAATAATTTGTAACAACTTACAAGTATCTAGTGTGATTTGGAGACTTGCAGCTGCCCCATTGAGCTTTCACCAAATCTATTCTGTGATCAAATTCCTGACTGCAATCAGTGTAAATAGCACTCACTATAAATATGGGTGCTGAGCTGACCTGGTCTGACTGCCAGGCACCCACTTGGCCACTCTCACACTCTGCATCCTCAACTGGACAACGAAGAGGTCACACCAGTTATTGCCACAGACAAAACAGACTCCACTTCGGGCAAATTAATTTAATTTGGTGTCAATTAATGTAGTTCTTCACCAGCTTCTCAAACATGGGTCTCTGACCTGGGTGTTTGCAGTGTTGTTTCTCACTCCTTTTTGTTCCCCCCTTCTGCTTTGTCAGGCATTTTGCCCTTTCTTAGATCTGTTTCCCTGAGGCACCACAACTATTCTGTCCAAGGGGCTTGGCTGTGCCCTGCCTGGGGCTGTTGGGCAGGAGCCAGCTGGAACCAGCTGTGTCCTGCCTGGAGCAGCCCTGGCCTCTCCTCACAGATGCTGCTCTGCAGCCCCCAGGGCCAGCGCCTGGACACAAACACTCTGGGCAATGAGGGGTTTGAGTACTTAAGTACCCTCAAAGATTAGGATTTAACAACAATGTCAAAACACCAGTGATTCAACAGTCCGAAGAACAGCAATACCGCATAGAAATGAAGCAAACATTTTTACTCATATCTATCAGGCAAAAATTCAGGATATCCAGCTGCTAGACCACCAAGTGTTTGGCATGAACTTTGTGCTTATGCACTGTCCCAAAATTTTGGACAATTATCTGAGCCTAGAGGCTGGAGTGCCCTCTGTGGACCATGGAGCTTGTCTTTCAGAAACACACTGCTTCAACATGAAAGCAAAGCCCAGCCCTTAATCCTGTTTGTTTCATCTTCACTCTTTACAAAATGGAGATGATGATAACCTCCATAATTCCTTAATATTGTAAGGTTCCAGACCTTAAATGGGAGAGGGGAAGACTTTGCCAGCAAAATAGGCATGACATTAATTTTAGCAGGTGTCCTACTATGTGATCTCACTCTCTTTCCACACTGTGATTTAGATGTCAGTCTCAAACTGACTCTTAAGTGAAAGGCTGCCGCCAGCTGCTTAAACATGTTTATTTATGAGCATTTAAGACATTTTTCATTTCTAAAAAATCTACAGGAGGCTTTACCTCAGACAGCCCTCATGCCCTCCTGGATGGGCAATGGAAAGTGAGATGCCAAACCAGAACACATCTCTAATGATGGTCATGTTCTACAGTCAGGGAAGTGAATCTGACCTGGGGCATCTGATGTCGTCCCTGCTACAAAAAGAAGGAAAAAGTGACTACCGAACTCTATGGCCAACCTGCTGCTGTGAGTGTTTCCTGAACATTGCAAATTAGAAAACAGTTTGACAATGAAAGTGATAAAGTGTTTGAATCTTGATGCAATGCTGCAGCGTGCCCCTGACACAGCACGGTCCCACGGGGGGCTGCCCCTGCCCGCTGGGGCGAGGCAGCCCTGGGTCTGGGCTGTGCTGCCCTGCACAGGGGCCGCCCCTGCTGGGACGGAGCCCAGGCTGCCGCGCTCCAGTGGGGACAGCGGCGCAGGGTCCCAGTCTGAGCCGGGGCAGCTGGGGCTGCTGCCTCGGCACTGCCCGGGCTGTCCCTCTTTTTGGCAGACACGGCGGCAGAGAGACCTGGCGTTCCCACACGCACCTGGGGCCAGCCAGCTCCAGAAGTAATGTGTATGCAGATCGTGGTCTCGCTGGGCTGGCGACCTGTCAGTCAAGCCGTGTCTGGCCCATCCTCTCGGTGATTGGCTTGGGTCAGTGTTCTGCCTCTGTTCCCTAGATTTTAAATGTGCATTGCCTGTTCAGATGTTTGCCTTTTTGCCTCCTGTATGTGTTTGCATTAAACCCGGACTGTTGTATGGGGGAGGCCCCTCCAAAACTTCTCTTTGTCTTTGCCATGCTTATCCCATGAGGTGTGGAGTTGCCGCTCCAAAGCACCTGCTCTTAGTGTTGCTGTACTCCTGTGAAGAGGAGCTGGAAGCAGCGCCGGTGGGTGCAGCTTTCCAGTCAACGCGGCAGGCTCTCTGCAGCATCTGCATCCCCACAGGCATGGCAATGCAACAGTGCTGTTTAAGTCTTAAAAGAAACAAGATCTTCAGCATATCCTGCTTGTCATATAGAACTGGGCACACAAAGTGCTTTGTACGTTCCAGTAGTAAAGCAAGAAGATGTAATGACCTCTGTGGTTGATTTAAAAGATAAGAAAAGTTAAACTGAAGAAAGGAGGGCAGGCATTGCTACATATGGTGAAAATGTCCTTGTCTTAGTTGATGGAAGAGGAACTGGCAATGCTAAGAGAGGGAGGAAGAAGCCAGGACCACTATGGAGGTGCAGGGCCTGTGGCATTCAAGGGCATTCACCTTACTTTGTTTAATAACCTGACCAATAAACTTGGTTTGCTTTTTCTTTTTGTTATACAGTGAATTATCAACAGGGATGACTTGCTCATCCCTGACCTTTCTTATGCTTCCTCTGCAAAGCCGGAGTAAGCCTTCAATTGCTTTTCATTTTTGTATTAAAGTATTTGAAAATAAAAATTTGATATGAATGTCAAAAATCTCTTCAGTGTCTGAGGTGTGTCATTTATACACCATTTTGACGGAAGAGGTCAGCATATATATTACACCCTTTTCAAAATTGAACGTTACAGGCCTCACATCATTGAAGAAGATTTTTTTGGTTCTTAAACTGACTATTATTAATTTAATTCAAGATAGAAAACATTATTAATTTAATTCAAGATAGAAAATAAAAGGAAGACTCCACAGAACTTTATTTAAAGCCCTTGGTTATTGTTTATCTGAGTTATTCTATTATTGGAAATTTATGTTATTCAAAATTCTTTTATTGAAAATAATTGCATTTCTTATCAGGGAACAGTTACTACTTGCATCAGACTTGTCACTACAAAAAGCTAAGTCCTTCACTAACCAAATGAAGTTGGTGATGGCGGACATAAAAGCATTAAGTCAAGGGTTTTCAAACGGAGTTCACATCACATAAACAAAAAAATGCTGTTGAAAGTAAAACAAAATAAAAATTATGAAGTTTTAAAATACACAAAACAGGCTCACCTCCCTGCTGTGAATCTACACAGTAAACTACACTATTCACTATAAATTCCATAAAAAACTTGGGATGCAAGCATGTAGAAAGACTGGACATTTTGTGAAGGTCTATTGTAGTCCCCAGTCTAACCAACAAACAAATGAAATCTCTCTGCCATATGCTAATATTCTGAATGTGGATAGAAGCTGCCAGAAATACCTTGTAGATGCAACACTGCGTTTTGCTAAGGTTTCTTCTGCATCAGGGAAGCAGGCTCAGGCTATTGAATTAATGTTGGATACTGGACCAGTATTTTCTGTACTACTAATTTACTTAGCTGAAGTTTGCTGCTTTCTGAGCCTAGGGCGGAATTTAATACCCATGTCTGACATTCTTCAGGTGAAACTTAGATTGGCATATTCATTTGCCTGTGACATTCATAACTGTGCATGACCATATTTCCACTCTGGGCAGAGACTTCTGGATTGCACCAGCTGCTTCAGGAGTTAGTGGCCACTCAATGTCTTTAGAATCCTGAGTGAGGGTTTCAGTATCTGCTGTTGTAAAGGCAGTACAAAAAACCCCCCACGCTTTTCTTTGCAAAAAGATTTGCCTGCTAAAAAAAAGCCAATGAAATATGATGCTTGATTGACAAATGCCACCATATTCTGTTCTCTTTTAGAAATGGAGTTTTTACTGTAAGAGATTAAAGCAGTCCAGTAAAGCACCAGTGGAGAAACAAGGAAAACTCTTAGAACTCCATGACAACTGTTTTCCAAAGCAGATGAAATAAAATGACTATGACTGTCTAGATTTTTGGATATAGACACAGGGTGAATGAGAATAATGTACATATATGAAATATATCTTTCTAAAGCATTGAGGAACAAATTTGTTTGCTCATTTCACTTCTAAGTTATAGCATGTGAACCATTACATTATTGGGATATCAGACACCTGACAGCATTTGTTGCATCAAAGTGCTTGGTTCTGCTTGGTTTTGTATTTGAGACATTTGTACTCTGTGCACTTAGAAATGTCCGCAGTTGTTTAATTTTATCTTGATGATGCATCAGACTTACACACGAAACCGTCTGATAAACTGTTCTGCATTATTCCTTTGTAACATAGTTAAATATCCTGCCAGACTACTGGCTGTCTATTTTTTTTTTTTTTTGTGACTCATAACTTTTGCAGACAATGTCTTACTGTAAGCATTATTATTTTGTCTTAGGCCTTTTATCACAGGATACAAAATTCATTCAAAATTATGTGCCAATTGCTTAACTCTTTAGATCACTGCTTTCTAAACTTTCAGGTTAGTCCTGGATTGCTGTTGTGGAAACTCATCTGTTGTTGCACTGACTGCTAGCCGCCCAGTGGCCTGGCAGGTGACAAGTCTGGTGTCCCAGCAGCAGGGCAAACCAGTGTCCTGTTTAGCAGCTGTCAGTGCTGCCTGCACGAGGCTTGCTGAAGAGCTGGCTGCAGCAAGGTTGTTGCTAAGCAACAAGGCGAGGCTAAAGGAAGAAAGAGGGGCCTTCTCTTTGCCTGCAGTCCCAACTTTATTCAGCGCTGGGGGGTAGAAGGTCTGGTCGGAAGGAGAGGCAAGGGAGAAAAGGCGATTGGGAACCGTTACAGCCCCTTTTAAATGGGGGAGGAGAAGGGGAGGAAAAAAGGGACAAACCAATGGGGAAATGACAGGGGGTGACAAAGAACAAATCACAGCAGTTTGGGTGAGGAACGTATTTGAAATAACCAATGGGCAACCAAACTTAACAGAACTTTCCAGAACTTAATATATAAGCAACGAAGCACATGAATATACATAGGGATTCAAACCAATGGGGTTAGGGGAGCAAAGAAGCTTCTGGAAAAGGGGGGAGGAGATGCTGCAGGAGTGACACCTAGTGGGAGGCAACCCTAGACTTGGGTCTTGCCCTCCAATCCGCCCTCAGGGTCGGAGTCCTGGGTGGGGAAATCCACCCACTTGATGTCACTCAGCCCTAAGGTGGGCTGGGCCACCGCAAGACTCTGTAAGAGTAAACAGACAACAGTAAGTCTGGTACTCTTTGTTTTTATCTCACAGTTCAGATAAATTACTCTTCTGATTATGGACTTCTTGTCCAGTGGTGGCAGAACCATTGCAATTTATTTAAAAACAGACTGAAGAGAAAATAGAAAATGTGATGTTCCCAGGCTTACAGATGAATGGCACAGAGGGAATTTTTTTTACATACTGATTAAAGAGAAACTAAGGAACTGCCTGACAATCCAATGGTTAAATGTTCTCAAAAGCCTTCATTGATTGTTAGTACAGTTCTTCAAGCTAAAACCCAAGTTCTCCTTACAAAATAGATGTATGATATGAGATATTCTTTGACTCATTGTCATAGAAATTATACAGGCAAAATGTGTGGGTGTTCTGCACTGGATGTACTATGAATGGGATATTGAAATTAAGGCTCCATGAAGGTCACATTATGGGACATGAAATTTTGCTCCATGAAGGTCACATTATGGGACAGGAATCATGTGTTGGACTGTCATTCCAATTTGTCCTTTTCTTTAATTCATTGTAAGAAGAACTTATGAGTAATACCATAGTGCCATTTGACCTTACAGGTCATCTTCTGATAAATTGCTTCAGGAAGGGATCAGACATAGTGCTTATGTTACCACTCACTTTCAACAACCATAAGTGAATGCTCCTTTAGGTGACCTGTGGAGCTGGAAGAGTTAATATCTGACACCAAATTGCAATATATATCCTCAGGATCTGAAGCTTTGCTCACAGAGAAGTATTGTATTGTAGGACATTGACGGTGTGTGCTCATTAAGATGGTGGAGGAACTGAAGACTTCATGTGTATGTTTGGGAGAAATTTTACTGAAGCTGATCTAGGAGAGGCTTGAAAACCTTTGCTGTTGATTTGCTCTCTTCTGAGTGAGGAATTTCAATAGGGAAGATGGAAAGTTCAACATTCTTCACTCTGGATCATGTAATTTTTTTCCACCTGATTGTCAGCTGCACAACTTTTTATGGGAATAGGGAGCAGGACCACTCATTCCTACCCTATCCTAAATGCATGCCCTGATCACAAAATCATAGTGCTGGGACGTTTCTCATTTGCTCAATTTTGATTTTTGATGCCTTCTTTTTATAGTGATTTTGCTTTGTCAGAAGGAGCGAACAGCAATTTTAACCTATTTTAGTTTTTGACTTCTGGGGAAGTTTGAAATTTTTCATCTGGAAGAGAGCCTAAAATGCATTTTCCACTTTCTAGAGTGACACAACACTATTCTGAAGAATATAGAGAACAGCACCAATGTCACTACCTCTCCTTCAGTCCTGGTTTCAAAAATGGGTGTGATCAATTAAGCAGCCACTACTAGAAGAGGGCTCAGGTTCTGTAGAGTGGTGGCAGAATAAAATCAGCTGTTTCCAAATGATTTATTTTGGCAGACATTTTCGGCAGTACCTGGGCAGAGTCTAACTTTCTGTGTAGTGTTTGACATGTCAAGACTCCTATAGTTTCCATTCCACTTTGCTCAGTACAGGAGTCCTAAGGTTTGAAGGTACATAAAAGTCACAGAATGTATTAGAAATGAAAGTTTTTAATTATGTTGAGCATTCCCTAGCCTATTGCCCTCAGTCGTAGAGAAGTAACAGCCATATGCATGGGAATGCCAAATGTAATTAAAAATGTTGGTTTCAAGTAGAATCTGTGATTTTTCTGACACCCGCAATGTCATGGTCTTTAAATGGATCTCATCCCATTTGAAGGCTGACAACCTACCTGAGCCTCAGGAGGAAAGAATCAACTAGGATAAAATGAGAACTGTGCCAAATCTTTCCTCTTCGAAATTCACACTACAGTGTAGTCTGAAGTCTGAAGGTGTTCCATTCACAGGTTCTCCAATTGGCAGTAAGGTAGGACAGTGTGTTTTTCCGTGGCACACAGAGTTCTGGTTGGCCATTGCATAAGCAAGTGAAAAACCTGAAGCAGTCTGCTCTCCAAGTAGAAATGCAAAACAAAACTATTATGCAAATTAATCTTAATACTTCTCCACTGACTGAGGTGTCAAGGGTGGGGTTCATCACAGATGATTTTAGAGTTAACTAATGTAGACAATTATATTTGATTAAGTCAGCCTTCACTCCCATTATAGTCAGTAGAGAGAAATAGATGCACTTGCAAGTTTTCTGATCTATTTTGTGTGCATACTTTAGGATGGGAGGAATCACACTGCACAAGAAACTTTCCCCTCAACAAACAGTAAAATTTGCAAGTTCAACATAGTTGCAGATGTCTACATTGTAAACTTTTATAATGGCAAATCAGATGGATCTATTCCCATGTCTAAGTGTGATTTCAACCAAGCTGGTGGTGAATCAAATAAAACCTGTGTTCAAATTGTATTTATCTACAATAAAGTCACTGTATGGCATGCCACGTAATTCAAAGTTATTCTGAGTGTGAAATTTAACCCTTTTATTTAAATTCTATTGTATCTTGTATAATCATGCACACTTTGTCAAAACAGCCCCTCAAAAGAGCTTGGAATGATTTCGTCTTGGGGTGATTTATCTTTCCTTTGAGAAATTTTAAGTTTTGGTTAAGCTATTGCCATGCTGGCATTGGATAGACTTAGCAGGAGTGAAAGTGGGGAATGAGGAGCCACAATGACACAATAGTAAGCACTTATGGGGAGACAGGTTAGGATGAAATTAGTGCAGCCACTCTTACAGCTCTAACACTGGCCAAGACATTTCATTCTTCTTGATGACTTGTATGCTGGTGTAAGAAAGTTAACTGCATCTTGTCAAAGTTTCAGTCCTACAAAATATTCCTTTAAGAATCTAGAAACATGAAACCTTATGAAGACATAGTATCTTCTCCTACAGCAAAAGTTGTATTTATGCTGGAGCTCTAAGTGCTTCAATGGCAACAACTGAGCTCCTGTTAAATATTGTTCAAAATAAGGCCAAACTATAAGTATTTTGCAGTATTTCTGGATTTATAGGAAAATGTTAGCAATTTACTTATCACTGCAGGAACTTTATTTGATTTTATTTATCAGATAACTATTTATACTGCAACCAGTATTAATATTAATTTATTTTCAGGGGTAAAATTAGCTCTTTGCTACTTTCATTGCATAAGTTTTTCACCATATGATTTCCTAATGAGCTTGTCACCTACACACATTAATGCCAAAGATCTGATGTCAAGTATACATACCATGTTGGTACAGACTGTTGGTACAGACTGTGCAGTCCAGAAGCTGGTATACTCACTCTCTGGAGTAGGCATCTGTCTAGCCAGTTCAAGCAGCATGTCCTGCTGTTATTCCAGAGGGAAAAAATTCTAAGTGACAGCTTAGCAAGAATTGAAACAGTGAGTGAGAAATAACAGAAAACAGTGGAAGAGAGAAAAACATAAAACATATTTCATCTAAAAAACTTCTCCTTATGTCATGAGAACCCAAACTTAAATCACTATATTTCTTCCTGTCTGCTTGCCAAAAACAATTAAACTCTTGCCTCAGAAATCAGGTTTGTTTTATAAAGAAAACAGTGCTATTATCAATTAAATTCCTTCTTAGTATAAAGTGTCAGACAAAGATTATCACTAAAACAATACATTTACTCTTTCTGGAGCATTTCATCATTCTATCCAACTAGCTAAAAAGATCAGCAGGTTGTAATCTACAAGACAAGAGAAAGAACTAGATGAAAACATGGGTATTTGAAAAACCAGTGCCAGAGAGGGCTGACTAGTGAAAGATAACAAGGAGGGAGCACTGAATCCCAGCTTTTGCTGGGAAGCCTTTGGAGAACACTGTTGAAACCAGACCAGGTGCAAAGATGGAAATGAAAGAACTGTGGCTAATCATTGTGCAGAATCAATCCAATTAGCTTAATGGTGAAGGGAAAATGGGACAGTTATTAAGAATGAAGTGGGTATACTGGGGTTAGATTTAGTTTTTAAAAATGAAATTCTACTGTCTGGACAAGTTTCAACTAGCATGGCTTCAGAAGTCATTCTAGCTCTTCTCTGACTTCTATTTGTTCTTCATCTTACTTGCATAGTTTATTTTAATACTAAGATTTGTTGATTTTTATAATTTTCTTTTTGACATCATGATCCTACAAAGTGTTTTGCTTAAGGCTGAAACCCAAGGCTTAATACCGTCCCTTATCAGAAAAGCTTCTGAGAGTAAGAGCCTGACTCCTTCCTCTGCCACAAGTTTGAGATGGGAAGTGCTGTCTGGGTTTCTCTCAGTATCACTGTGGCACTCATTCCTTGGGTCCGTTCCTGTAGTGTGCCAGCAGTCTGTCTCAAAATCCTTTCCTGATGACCTTCTGTTGATCAGCAGCACTCTCAGCTGCATTCAGTGCTTTATTTTAAGTGACTCTTTTTGGTGATCTTCTTCCCTTCTTTGAGCAAAACAGTTTACTTCCAGTGTAGATACAGCAATGCAGGCTTTATTCAAACATTAGCAAAAGTCTGGCTGTAGTATCATGGTACTCAGCAAATGGACATAGCCAGAATTTGTCTGCTTGTGCTGGGAAAAAAGCCCTTATTTTTTGCTGAGATTAGGCTGCCACAAACCTTCAGGCTAATTAGTACAGTATAAGATACTATGATGTCAACCTGCAAATGCAGTGCAGGCATAACTAAAATCAGATTAACAATTCATGTATGTGAAAAGCTAAAATGCAAGGCTGATTTTATTTGGTATGATTGGTACTCATTGGAAATCCACCTCCTGATGGGGCATACTTATTTTTAAATAAATATCATGTATTGCAGAGAATTTGCACAGCAGGGAGTCACAACAGTCTCTCTTGAGAGCATTTGCTGAATAGGCTGTAGGCACACATCCATCGCTTATTCATGGTCATATTTTATTTACTTTGTTTTCAGTTGTGCCTGTTCCTTATCCTAAGATTTTTTTTTAATTGCTCATTTTCTTTTTGTCAGTTGTAATTTTCCAGGTCAGGCACCTCTTGTCATATGTTGCAGTAATGACACAAAAGAAGAGACAGAGACATCTGTTACCAGCAAGGAAGAGAAAGCAGGAAGGGGGGCCAAGACCCGCCTTCTTTATTTTATATACATTTAGAAATCACTATTCATTGGAGGAAATAAGTTCTTCCTCCCTCAATCACAGTGGTCAAAGGAAATGTTCATCAAAGTTCTGTGTCCAGGAGAAAGGAATGTAAATGATAAGATACAGTTACAATAACATTGCTATGTTTACGTAGAAGAATGTGAGAAACTAGCTACAAAAGAATGACAACATCCAGAACTGCAAAAGTCAGGGCAACAGCCATATGCAAAGAGATTGGAAATAGGATATACTTACAAGTTTAGAATCATTATTCAGTGGCTAACACAAGTACAAGATGGTAGTGATTACAGGCTGGAATTCATTGCTCACTACAGTGCATCCTCAGAGCTGGTGAGCTGCTTTTCTTCAAACTCCTGGGTTTTCTTTTAAGATTTTGTACCTTCTAAGGTTCCTATTTTTCCTCTTGAACTTTCCTTCTTGAGCTGCTAAGAACCTGTCTCACCATCCCTGTGTCTAGGATTTTAACTTCCTTCTCTTTGTTGCTGCTCTACATGCATTCTGAGTTCCCTTTCTCAGAACTTCACAGTTTCCTTGACAGCCTGAGCCAAGGACATGGCTGGGCTGTGTTAGAGCTCTGCCTCTGATTACAGAGTGCTGAATCCCTCAGAGAGGTGTGATTCACACTTCACCACATCTCTTTTAATGTTGGAGTGTCTGGCCATTTCTAGGACCAGCCCAAGAAGAGCTCTGGAGGTTCTCCTGGGCAGTTTTAGGCTTGTTAGAAGATACATGCTAACTTCCAACTGGTTCTTTTCTGAACTTGCAGTCCTTTGTGCATTATAATTCACTGCTGACTCTCTTGGACCCTTTTGCTTATTCTCTAATATGATTCAAACCCCAAATTATTCCCCCAAACAAAATAATTGCATAGCTTATGTTCATTTATCACTGATGAAAGAGAGCATTTCTTAGAGGCTACCTAAATATTTGCCCAGTCTTTACAGTCCATTTCCTTTTCCTCTTGTTAGAAAGGAGAATTCTCTGGAGTCAGAGTGCTTGGGCTGCTTCTGTGTCTTGTTTCTCTCTGTGGGGGGGAAGATGGCTATGCTGGGATTCAATGATATTGCAGTATGTCTTTTAATCAAGCTGAGGTACCAGTTTTAGCTGCCCAATATGACATCATATGCACTTCTGTGGAGGCCTTTTTAAGCTATGTGGGAGCACTGAACCAACAGATTTAGAGCTGATTCGGTGCATTGCACAGGCCTCCAGGTGCAGTTCTAACCTAATGCAAAGGGACTTCCTCTCTGCTCACTCATGGTGGAGACAAGACACAATATTGGTCTTAGAGCTTTGTCAGCATCAAAATTAGCACTATATCTCTGTATCTCTCATTAGGTTTTGTATCAGATTGTAAACAACTTTAGGTAAGACAACAGTTTTTTAAGGTCTGTATGTGAGATTTGGGAAGGAAATATTTTGTGTCAGTGTATTTAGGACATGCATTTTTGTGCTGTGTCAGCACATTAGGCCAGTTAGCCTTGGAGGTTTGCTTCCAGAAAAAAAATCATCTTATACGTTTATTTGTAGATATTCGGCTTCCAAGAATCTCTAGCTCTGATCCATTAGAGACAGGTCTTTCAAAGGATCATAGAGATAAAAAAACATGTATATTCTTGATTTCTACTTGAAAGAGACAATGCAAAACTAAATTGTATTTACACTACATTTAACTGAAATGGCACTTTCCTGATATATAGGATTGTCTATAACTGTCTAGTGTTAGGAAATGTTCCATGTATTTTTTTTTGCATGTTTTCGTATTTTCTCAATAATGAATTTGCTCCAAGGGAGACATCAATTTTGCAAGCCAAAGAAAGGAAGCACTAACTCCTTTTTCAGCACATGTTATAAAAATGGAAGGAATCACATTCGACAATAAACATTTGCCACTGTAAACGGGCCACAGTGGCAGTATTGGTAAAAGCCTGGCAATCACATTAATCACCATGAAAGGACAGTCTTATGCAACCAGACACCGTGCTCTGAAAGTGCTTGGGCTTGCATTCCATTCTGAGATGAATTTGTAGTTGAAGAACAGCTGGTTGCTACTAGTCATCAGCATACAATATCCATTTTGAGCAGTGAATTCAGACCTATTCAGCCCCAATGAATCCTGGCAAGCAGAAATGGAGCCATATTCTATTTTCTGAAATGTCTTCTCTCATTACACATTGGTGTTCCTTTGACAGCTTATCTTCCTGTTGTCATAGCTTCTTCTGTCATCCAGCTTCCAACGGAGTCAAAACAAAACTCTGAATTTTTATTAACCACTGACTGCTGATATTCAGGGGTTCTGTACTCATCATCAATGCAGAGTTCTCACACTTCCTTTTTTGTACTATGTCAGCACAGATGCAACTTTTGCAGTAGCGCGTTTCTCTGGCTTTCCACGGAGCTTATTGTGTGTTGTAGTGCTGTCCAGGGTTCGTATGTATCAAAAGAACATCACTGTCAATAGATGCAAAAGCATTTTAGCAGAAGATATTTGAAGTCCTACACCCAATCTGAGAATGAATGACATCAATCATATCTCTGTCTTCAAGCAAATAGCATATAAAAGTGTAGTTAAATGAAAACGTAAAAAAAGAAATTGATGAGTGTTTTATACCAGTCTCCTTAGGCATTGTAGTACTTTAAATTTGATGATAATATTGGAAGTTATGTTTGAAAGGGACTCTTTTTTTCATGTACTATTCTGGCAGCCATATCACATATGAAGATACTAAGTTAGAATAATAAAATAAAATATAAAAATGATATATTAAGCTGAATTATTCTACCATTTTCCAAGTGAGACAGTTCCAGAAGCATTGTAGTTGTCCTAGCACATTCCAGTTTTCCTACTAGAAATAATCAGAGAACTCTGATAAGGTCAGGAGCTAGGTAATTACCATTTCCTCTTTGAATTGCCTCACTCCTTTCCTCTATTTCTTTGCTGAAGGACTGGCTTGATCAGATCCTTCCTTTCCTGATTCTCCTCCTCCTCCTCCCTCTCCATCTTTAGCAATTACTGTAGTTGGTGTTGTTTGGGTCCCTATCTCAGCCGTTTTGTCATCAAATGCAGTTTGGGTTCCTGCCTCAACTACAGTCCCCTGAGAGTATGGAACTGTGGCTCAATAGGCACAGGTCAGGCCCCAGTACAGTGCTGGAGGCTGCTGGTTTTCAGTGGGATAGGCAAGGCACCTTTCTATCAATTGATGGGTCAATTGGTCAGGGTTGATTTTCTGTTTGGGTGTTAAGTCCAAGGTAATGAGGGGTGATAACCACCCTAGAAATGTGCCCAAATCCTTTCATACAACCTGCCACCCATGGACTGCCCACTTCAGAGCACATTTCAGTATCTCCTCACCCAAAATTTATACCAGGATGACACCATATTCCACACACCCCCATAATACGCTAAGAGTATCAAATAATAATATTAAAAAGCTCACATAAGCATGAACAAGGACCGTGGGAGTCTGCATAATAAAACCATTGACACCAGCCCTGAATAGAGAGAGGAAGATGTGTTCACTCATCATCTCCATGAGATAGCTCCTCCAGCACAGCAAGGCTGTCAGTGTAAGGGGAAAGCACAGAGCCATTGTTTGTATTCATATGTTCCCAAACTCAGCAAAATAAAGAGATAAGCAGTGAAGCTGACAACATCCATGTCCATGCTACTTGATAATTAACTATAGCATGCTTAATATAAAATTTGCATTGTCTCTCCCCATGTTGGGCAGCGAAAAGGACTGTGGAGGATTGACCTTGATTACCAAGTGCCCACCAAGCTGCCCTACCACTCTCCCTTACAGATGGACAGGAGAGAGAAAATAAGATGGAAAGCAACTCGTAGGCTGACATAAAGCAGATTACTAAGGCGAAAGGTTGCATGCAGAAGCAAAGGAAAAAACCCCAAAGATTTCATTCAGTGCTTCCCAGCAGCGTGTGTTGTCCAGTCACTTTCTGGGAAGCAGGGCTTCAGCAGGCATAGTGGTTGCTCAAGAAGGCAAATATTGTAAATAATGAATTCCCCCCTCTCCTTCCTCCTTTTCTGTGCATTTATGTCTGAGCCAACATCCCATGGTATGGAATATCGCTTTGGTCAATTTGTGTCAGCTGTCCTAGTTGTGTCCCCTCTCAAGATCTTGCCCTTCTTTCTGGTGGAGGAATGGAAAGTTGGGAAGACATCGCTAATGCTGTGCCAAAACAGTGGTGTGTTTTCAGCACCTTTCCAGCTACCAGTGCAAAGCACAGCACTGTGAGGGCTGCTGGGGGAAAGTGAACTCCATCTCAGTCAGACCAAATCCATCAATGATGACAGGAGTGGCCCCATGGAGAGAGGATCCCACACCAGAGCAGGACTTGTGATCCCATGGGGGACCCATGCTGAAGCAGCTTGTGAGGAACTGCAGCTTGTGGGAAGGACATAATGTTGGAAAACTTTATGGAGGACTGTTGCCCATTTTTCACTGTAAATAGCTAGCTCTCTCTGTTAGACAGTTTCAAGGACGAGATTTTGTAAACATAGCTATGTTGTTGTAAAAATTATCTTTTTACATTCCTTTCCCATGGACACAGATCCTTTTGACGGACAGTTCTTTTAACCACTGGAGTTAAAGACGGAAGTGTTAACTTTCTCCAATGATCTGTGATTTCTAAAAGTGTATATAAGAATTAAACGAAGGTGGGTTCTCCCCCTTCCGCCCTTTGCTCTAAACAAGCTCTGACTCTGTCTCCTCTGTTCTGCGCCTTCGACTGATAAACCGGGATAAGCCGTAATAACAGGCAGCACGGTAATAGAGGACTGTCTCCCATGGAAGGGACCCCATGCTGGAGCAGGAGAGTCCTCTCCCTGAATAGGAATGCACAGCAGAAACAACATGTGATGAACTGACCACAGCACCCATTCAGTATGCCCCTGCACCTCTGCAGGGGATCAGGTAGAGAATTGGGAATAAAGTTGAGCCCAAGAAGGAGGAAGGGGAGGAGGGAAGGTATTTTTAAGATTTTGTATTTACTTCTCATTATTCTTCTCTGAGTTGATTGATAATAAATTCAATGAACACCCCAAGTCAAGTCTGTTTTGCCTGTGACAGTAATTGATGGGTGATTTCTCCCTGTCCTTATCCTGGCCCAGGAGCCTTCATTCTTTTTCTCTCCCCTGTTCAGCTGAGGAGGGGAGTGACAGCATGGCCTTCGTGGGCATTTGGAATTTAACCAAGCTCATACATATTAAACTGTTTTTTATGGATGCCAAACATTGCCACATATTTCTGTTACTTGTCACCCCTGTACTGACACATCAGATCTAGCCCATGGTTGACATATAACCTGAGGAAATACTGTGATCAGGGGACTAATCACCAGAAAATCTACACACTGTGTTCAAAGATGTTGCTACACCCTTTGTGAATTGAAGAAGCAAGCAAGGACAGGAAGGATAAGAGAATCACACTCTTAGATGCAGCCTGATTTTCCAAGGATTTGAACATTTGAACCTCCATTTGGTTTCAGTAAGAATCAAGGTTATTCAAATCAGAGTGGAAGTCAATCCAGCAGAAACTAGGCTGTGACAGTCAGTATCCATTTGTGGCTGATTACTTCTCAAATCGTGTTACAGAGTAAAACAATATTTTAAAATGAGTCATCTTTCATATTGAAGGAAATACTTCATGTATTTTTTGTGAAAAATTAGAGTTTTCAGTCTCACTAAAATAAAAAACTATGCAGAAGGTCCTTCTGAAGTATGTATAATAGAAAAAAATTTTGTCATACAAAAAAGCTAATTATTTTTGGCTATTGAATTATGCAAAACAAAGGGCTGTCTCAATGTTTAGACTGTGACAATTGGAAAGCAAAGCTAAAATTTGGAACTGATAAGAGAGATTTCCTGGAAAAAAAGGCATTGAACAAGTATTCTAGGTTTTTTTGAGGTTTGGGGTCATGGGATGCTCTGCACTAGCTGTGATAGGGGGTATGTGAAGAATGAGGGGGACAATACAGGATCCTTCCTGCATCTTGATAAGAAAAGCTTGACAACAAATGGCTTAATAAGATGACTGCTTCAATCAAACAGAATGAGAAGAGGTAGAGAGTGAGTAAGGTCCCTTCAGGTGCTGGGCACCCTGCAAAGGTGATTGAGTCCTTGCAAAGGTACCTGTGGTCTTTTTACTACTCCCCTGTGCTGCTTTCAAATCCACAGGACTGGAACGGATAATGAGCATTATGTACCTCCTGATAGTGGTATCAGGAGGATCTTCAAGAGTTTTCTGCTTTGTTTTTGTCCCATGAATTTTGTTAGCATTCTAGCCTGAGGTACCTAGAAGAAACAACACAGTGCCATTGTAAATGCTTGTTATAAACTGGCTCTACAGTAACTGAACTACCTGATAATTGATAGGTTAGAAATCAGTATGAGCTACTAGAACGCAGTTTAAAAGGCTCTCATAAGTCCCCTAACTGGCTATTTTTGACATATGTAGAAGTCCAATTCAAACGGATTTACAGGAATTGAGACTGTGACATTGTTGATGTGACATTTTGAGTTTCTATTCTCCATGCCTGTTCTGTGTAATGATTGTTGAGTTAGTCTGCTTGTGTATGGTGAGAAAAAACACATTACTTTTACTGTAGCTCTAAGCTATGCTGCAGGCTGATGGGAATATTTTCTTGAAGAAGCAAATGGCTGTAATAAACAAGGAAATATAGATAAGGCTAATCATGATGGTTTCCATCAGATCTCTCAGCCCTGCAGTTACTTCCTGATTTATCTGAACAGCATGGATGTTTCCATTTCCCTAGGGCATCTGGGTTGCAAAGTAGCTGGTGGGTAATAAATTATTTTGAAAGTTTTAGTTAATTTTAGAACTGGAGAATTCCAGCCAGCAACTGCCGCGGGTAGAAATCGTGAGTAACTTGGAACCTTTGCGTCGGTCTCATTTTCCTAAATGAAGCAACTTTGGCCTCATCTAGACTCTGATCTGGAGGCGAGCCGGGCATCAGAACTCCCACAGAATCTAGGCTTAGCTCACGCACAGCGGTTTAATTTATGCAGGGAAGCAAAGAGACGAGAAAGGGTTCTTTTCCACTTATTGCCAGCAGCATTTTATTCACTGGATCATGATGCAGTAAAAGACAACCAAAATGGAGCTCAGGGCGTGTTATAAGATGGAGGCGAGGGGAGGGCAGTCGGGAGAGCCAATCACTGCGGAGGACCACAATGATTGACAGGGGCGCCAGCCAGTGAGTCGGCTGTCCACACCCGGCATGGGAACCAATGAGTTGTCCCCTTGGGCAGGGACAGCCCCTGGGGGGGGGAAAGGACCGGCACTGCTTGGGAGGGGGGAAGGACCGCCCCCCCTGGCCCCGGCCTGGCGGGAATGGGCCTGGTCGCAAGCCGCACCCAGAGGCACCACAACAAGCAACATTTTGGAAAAGTAGTTTTCCTGGATAACACTGGGAAAGGTTATTCATATCATGTCTAAACATTGATTGTTTTTCCATATAGGTTCCAGTGCTGCCATTATTCCCATTTAGGAGATTTTTGCCTTGATTTGGTAGTGATCATAACATATTTTACTCATCCATTGCTCTTCATTTAAGCCAGGAATTCTTGAGTGTTTAAATTGAGATAAGCCCAAGCAATAGATCTGAGACTCCTGTCTGAGTTTTGTTTCCTTTCTCTCCATGTAAATTACATACTTTCTAGTGGTATCCCAATGCACTGAGAGACATTGGTGCAGCACAGATGAAAGGAACTGTCAAGAAAGAAACAGACTATCAAGACTTGTGCCTTTCTCCAGTGCCGGTCTATTCTAAATGTTTCAAAAGAATGGGCAAAAAATCTTGAAGAAGAAAACTACAGAACAATCCACCCAAAATAAAGTTTCTTCACAGAAAAGACTAGTTTAAGGATGGCTTAAAAGGTACTTCCAGTGCTTTTATTTATGAAGTAGAATTTGGATTCATAGAGTTATAAAATGTTTTGAGTAGGAAGGAACCTTAAACAGCCCCTCTGCTGTGGGTGGGGATGCCAGGCACTAGACCAGATTGCCCAGGACCTATCCTACTTGGCTTTGAACACTTCAAGAGATCCACAATTTCTCCGGACAACCTGGTCCACTGCCTCACCACTCTCACAGGAAAGAATTCCTTCATAATATAAAATCGAAACCTCTGTTCTTTCAGTTAAATTTCAGATTCATAATTTGTGACATCAATTTTAGGATTTTTTTTTCTCTAAAAGCTCCTTAAAAAATATATCATATTTACATTATCAACAATGAAAAAAAGATTTATTCTCTGTCCTGAATAAATGTTCTTACAAAATATACATTAAAATGTTCAGTTTATGATGTATATTAGTTTCCATTGTTTAGAGGATCTAAGTTTAATTTAAACTTCATCATGCAGTTTATCACTCAATTTAATTTTATGTTCATCCCTCAAGTAGTGTCTTTTTGTAACTTCATAATGCATTGCATAAGAACATTTTCATAGATTTTTATTATATACATTCCATTATTAAAAAATCTTATGTTTGTTGTTAATTATTATTATTCCGTATTCCAGATCAAAGCATCCCTTACTCAATAAATCATAAAGATATTCTGACAAAGGCTTTCTTAATCCATCTCATTGTATTTACTATTTTTACTGCGGGAACCAATGTTTGATTCTTTTCTCTGGGAAGAGTGAGAATGGGAGGAAGGTATCAATGTTATTCAACACAGATTGTATTTTGTGTTTATCAACATAGTGTCTGTAGCATTGGATGTAGATAAAAGCAGTTGTGTTTTGATTTATATCAATGTTTAAAATAACTGAAAAGGCCACTGATTGATTTAAGAGAAGGCTCAGATAGATAAGCAATTTGTCACAGCTGTAAACTTATTTTGCTGGCAGAGCATGGAAATAATTTTGGTGTTTTTCCAAAATCAGACTTTTGCTATGTCCAGTGAACTGTGGCATAATTAGTTGCTGTACATTAATATACAACAAGTATACTTAAATCTCAGTGGGTATAGGTAATGGCAACTCCAACTATTTCTCATCTGCAGCCTGAAGAAGTTGCTTGCTATGTTTTTCCACCACTCCATCCGGAAGGTTTTCCACTGAAAGGAAATGACCTTAGATTATGTTATCCTCAAAGTGACAATCCAGCCCTGTTTGTGGTGATTTAGAAAATGAAAATTAAGGACATTATCACAGGAAGATAGATTAATAGCACCAGTATTAAAAGCATTAATAGCTTTTTTTTAAAATACATTTTGTGATTCTGTGATATTGGGTTGAAGTACCAGAGAGGCAAGAAGCTATGACCATGAAATCTGGAAATCTTCTTGGAAAATTAATTCCTATATTATTTTCAGGCAGGGTTTGACTATATATCTTGGAGAGTTTGCATAAACAGAACCTCAGGTGTGCCCATTTGTTGCCCCGAGTTTTGCAGTTCTTTGATGTTTTCATTCTTCTGTAACAGTTTCTCATGCATTCTCTGTAAACATAGCCATGTTTTTCTGTGTTCTATTGTTTGCATTCCTTTCTCCTGGGTGGAGATATTTGATGGATATTTCCTTTGACCAGTGTGATTGAGGTGGCAATTTCTCCCTCCAATCCCTGTGGTTTCTAGGAGGATATAAAATAAAGTGCGGGGTCTGGGAGGCGCAGTCCTGCCCAGTTTTTTGGCCCACAGTTTGGCTCTCTCTTCAACGCGTGTCTGCGTCTTTCTTTCGTGTCCAAAGTGCGACACCCATTTCCATGCAAAGCTTTTGACAAGTACTTTGAAATTCCATAAATTCAGATAAATCCCAGTTTTTGCTTTTCTTCACATGTGCAGTACTTGTGCTGGATACCCAAAGGGTTAAATCATATTTTAAAAGTGCCACTCTGTTCTTGCAATTACCTAATTTTCCCATATGCTGCATTTTATTTTTATTGACTGTAGGAAGAGCACTCTCTTTTTTCTGTCAATGGCTTTTTGAGGAGGACACTTAACAGTGGCATTAATGGCTTGCAGCTTAGAGAAATATTCTCATCCCAAGGGCACTGGATATTACAGCAATTGATGCAGAGGTGCAAGCATCAGCAACCCTGTGGTTCTCACTTTCACTGCTAGGGCATTGATGACCAGCTTAGAGGGGAATAGAGAATATCAAGTGAGGAGCATGGGGAATGAAGTGTCAGCTTTCCTTTTTTTTCCCCCTCTGTTTTGTTGTTGTTTGTTTTTTTTTTGTTTGATTGTTTTGTTTTGTTTTGTTTGTTTGTTTAGGGTTTTTTTTCTGTTTGTTTTGTTTTGTTTTGTTTTAGATTTATGCATTTTAAGTCACTCCTTATTGATGTCTGGGAAAAATCCCTAGCAGGACAACACCCAAGAGTAAAAGTAAAACTGTGCAATTTACCGAACAAGAATTCCTGGTGGTGACAAGGTCAATCCAAGAAAATGACTAAGTATTGCAAACACCATTTTTGTTCTCCATTCCAAGCTGTTGATCCAACAATTAATTTACTTTGCTCAATAATGTGTCTTTGAAGAACAAGAGAATGAATGTTTCTCATTTGTTTCTTTTTACTTTATATAGAAAGCAGGAAGAGTCAGTAATAAAGCTATTCTTGATTCTTCAGTAAGGAAAGGCCAACCAGAATTTGTTTATGTCGGTTTTTCTCGCTCTTCCTATATATATATACACCACAACTTTTATAACATTGTCACAAATGACAGATAGCAGTGATATATTCACCTATAGGTCAGATGGATTAGAGGCCTGGGGCAACATAAACTAGGACATAGAGAAGGGAAAAGTGATTCCCTCAAGATTAAAACTAGATTTGCGAAATTTTACTCCCCTTGTCATCTGGGGTGAGTGATTATTATTACATGTTTTCCTTAATGGGTGCTAGATTATCTTCAAAGCTTCTGATTTTTCCCATAGTAGTCAAAAGCAGGGATAGTGAGACACAATTTTCCATCACTGAAACATGAGGTAGATTTTCAGTTAAGAAAAGTTTGTTCTGTTCTTCTCTAAATTCTTAATTTGTTCACAATTTCTTTATCAGCTAATCATATAAATGATGTAACATTCTATGGTGCAAGAGTATAACAAATATTAAATTATTACTTATTCTAATGATCACAGAAGAAAAATATTAATACCTACATGTAATGGCTTCCATTTCCCTTACACTTCCTGGGAGGCTATGTGTGTTTGCTGCAAATCAGAATATGATTTTGGTCAGACTCCTGAGTTTAGCAGTATTGAGTTGGGCTGCTGTGTTCATGGTAGGAGTGATGGAAATCTGTGGCTGACACCTTACCACAGCATCAGCTGGGCAAGAGTACTGCAGCCTTGGACTCAGAGCAGGGCAGGGTACTTGTGGCAAGATACAGGACTTCTAGAGCTAAAGGAAGGACCTGCAGTGACTTGAGAAAAAGCATGAAGAATTAGATATGTTGTGATGTAGATATTCACTGCTGAGCTACAAAAGTAACTGGAGAATTAAGGGCAAGTATCTTAAGTTTCCAACAGACGGAGTAGAGATTAAGACAGTTTTTATTTCTCCTCTGGGTGACAGAAAATGTTATTTGATTAGTAAGCTATTTTCTTCATAGTGATTTAATATAAAATAATAAGGAAGAAAACAACTCTTTTTACATTAACTTTGGTTATTAATTAATATCCAGTACTGGATATTGCTTACAGGTTTTTTGCACATTGGCTTTTCTGAAGTGAAGTATAGGATGGGTATACAGTAGTTTGGAATTTTTTTCTGTTTATCATAAAAATTCATACATGAGCCAAACTTTTATGTGGCTTCCACTGCTGAAGAGAAACGTGCTGTGCATATTGACTGGTGGATCAGCAACCATTAGTGCCACTAACAATAAACTACCATGAGAAGAAGCACACTTAAACTGTCAGCATGCTGGCAATGGAGAGCCTTTATTCTACAAGAAAAAGTTTTCCAAACTTGCTTTGCTGATAAGCAATTCTTTTAAAATGTTGTGAAAGCCTTTTTAGCATTCAAGAGCTTTTACATTTGTGCTATTCAGATCAAATAATGCAGTAGATGTTGTTTCCTTTCCTCAGGTAATTTGCCTTGGAAATGATGTTGAGTTGCAGTTGCCTTAACCTGCTTGGAGACAGGTTGTTTCTAAGGTTAGCTACATAATGACACAGCACTCCTTACCCAGGAGCATGGCAACTCTACAAAGCAGGACTCTGGAACACCCTAGCAAGTGCTCAGCTGCCCTTCATGTCCTTCTCCTGTAGCCAGAAAAGGAGGGAGCTGTGCAGGCAGCACTGAGAAGTGGAACCACATGCACCGAAGGAAGCAGAAATTCTCCCAGGGACCATAGGTGGCAGGACCCTCAGGCACACCAAGACTATCCATGGAGAGTTTATTTATGTTAATTGATGTATCACAGTGTCCAGTGGCTCATGATGCAACACAAGGGTCCAATTCAACCTCTTTCTGAATCAATGTAAAGCACAACAATTAAAGAACCCACAGCATCATTTCATCAGTTCAGCATCAGTTCATCAAACCTGAACTGGTTTTATGTTCGCATAATACTCTGTAATTGCATTCCAGATTTACACGGCAGCACACATTCTGAATCCTTTCAGTACATTTTGTCGTTTTCATTTTCTTATTTTGTACTGTTTTATATGGAAATATAATGTGACAAAACATACAGTAGCCAGTATGACAAACACCGTCATCACCTGATGAAATTCCTGCTGAGGTGGATGTGGTCTGCAGGCTCTGAGTCACGTTTGCTGAGCAATGAGCTGTAGTATCCAGGACACTGTGGTCCTGTGGAGCAGAATAACCTTCTGCTGAAAGTTATCACCACAGCTGTACCAGCTGCCGGAAAGCAGCCAGCTTGCCTTACCTGTAGCAGTTCACAAAATGTTTTGCCATCCCTTCAGAGGCAGTTTAGGCTGTTTGGAGCCCTTTGCATTGGAGTGACTAATGCTAGGAGCAGGCTGCTTTTTAATGCCTTTGCTATGGCAGTGGTAGCCTTCAACAGAGTCAAGGAAACAAAGAGCTGAGGTTGACAATGTTTTAAATCACCACAGTGAGTTATCAGCAGTCATCTGTTAGAGCTCAAGCCCCTGACAGATCACAATAAACGGTATTACAGAGAGAAAAAAGGTCTTCTGGGGGCAGCAACATTAAAAAAGTGATTTTCTACAGATTCTGTATGTTCTGTTAAACACTCATTCTGTTAAACACTCCTTCATTAACACTTTCTTAGCTACTTCACATGCTCCAAAGCCTGTTTCTTAGTCCTCAGTATGCCCTCAGAACAGTTGTTCTGATCAGGTATTGTAACTGGGATTCCAAATCCCACTTTCAGGGAAAAAGTGAAAAAAAGCCACATGAGCAGGAAAAATACTTTACAGCCTGGTCTTATAACTTGATACCATTATTAAATTATAAAAATAAACCGCTGAAATGGCTTTTTTCAGTACGAATGGTGGTTTTAGCTGAATGAAGTTAAAAGTGTCAATTATTTATTGAGTTCTGAGCAACTTGGAGGAAGGAAGCATTCTTTGATAATCTAAAAGTCTGTCTTGACAGAACAGCAGAGTCTTCTACTTTATTGTTTAAAATAATGTAGAAAAAATATTGGTTTTCCTCTTTGACAGAAAAATGTACTTTTTTTTTTTTTTTCCAGAAGGGTAAAAAGTATTTCTAGCTAGTTCTAGGCAGTTTGCTTCTACTGAAATTAAAACAAAATAAAACAAAACAAAACAAAAGAAACCAAACTTGAAGCAAAACTAGGAAAATAGATAGGGAAGGATGGGGTTTCATGAAGTATCCAACCATCTTAGAACACTAACTCTTAGAAAAATGCAGTGCTGCACCTTTTGCAATATCATGATTATTCATTTTAGACCTGCAGAAAGAAATAGACTTGAAGCAGTTTGTTCCCCATCTTAGAAGTCTCGTTTACAGCAATTCTTTCTGCTTTTCCATACTTGATTCTTTTGAGACCAAAAGTTGCCAGATGAGATAGTCTGCATTTTGATCTGGTGAAACTGGCTTGGAAACTTAATCTAAGTACAGAGACCACAGAACACTTAGTGAAAGAAGGCATTCCAAAAATAGCTTATTTATTTCTGAATGTCTGTGTTTGCGTTAAGGTCAAGAATAACTTTAAGTTATTTCCATTGGGCTGGTGGAGCTGTTGAGTCTTTCAAAAGAATTGGAAAAGAAAGATAAGAGGGAGAGGGAGGAGGAGAGAGGCATAGGAGGGATAGAATGAAGAAGGTATGTAAATGTAATAGAGACATAAATGAAGACTCATTTGAGACACATGAAGAAACAAACACAAGGCAATAATGGTGTAAGACACAGAAGAGGAGAATTTCCTGAATGAAAGTAGACAAAAGTGTGAAAAGGAAACTCTATGGAGAGAAGTTAGAGACAGGAGAGACATGAAAACACAATATGGAAATACAGCTTTCTGTTATAAATTTCAGATTTAGTAGTTGTATGCAGCAACTGGCGTGATTCAAAATCAATCACATTTGGCATGATTCAAAATCAATCACTTTTGCCTCTATTAAATTAGCTCACAATCAAGGATAAAAAGGTAATGTCAGAAGTGATGGAAAGACACAGAACAAAAATGTGTCTTTCCTAGAGTAATTGTAATCTGAAGTTAAAATGAAAGACAACACATGATACTAACAAAAGAAGAACACAAGGAATATTTAGACAGCAGTAACTGAAAGTGTTGAACAGGGCTAATGGAAGTTAGGTGCTTCTAAATGTGACAGAACAGGAGGATTTAAGTGGCAATGTGAAGACCAACAATGAAGTAGATTTAGAGACAGCTATTGGAAGGTCTTCTCAAGCATTAAGAGCAATAAGAAATAAAGACCCTGAGTGTAAAACATGAAAGGCAGTTTTGACTGGGTGGCTAACAGGTCATGAATGACCTTGAAAATTTGGATGACTAAGTTCTGCATGAGTTTGTAGAGAAGAAAATGCTAGTGGAGAAATAAAGTATAGAAAAAGTGTAAGTATTATGTTGAAATCTGATTTTTGCAAGGCTACTTTCAATGGACATGAGCAGTACAAAACTGACCAATGAACAGACACTACAATTAGAAAAAGAAAAAAGGATAAAAGGAATTATTAGAGTTTGAAAAGATGTTCACCTAGGTAGATGGATGAGATCTTTCTATCTCATCCTTTTCTTTCTTTCTATGTAGGAAGAAGCATTTAGATGTAGTCTTGAAGCCAAAGAGAAATGAAGTCAGGGACATGCTCTGTTTATGGTCCTGAATAAGAGATGAATAGCTGAGACTATCAGATACAATATATGAGGAACATGGCACATCTCAGCACCAGGTGGTGCCAAAAAGAACCAATAAGATCTTCAACAAAGTGACCAGAAGAAAGCTTGCTTTCAATTACATTAGTGTTCATTGTTTAGTTACCTGAGATAGTAGCTGATGCTAGGAGAAGTAGTAACATGTGAGAATTATGTAGGGACTTGCTGAAACAGACTTTGAAGTTCAGGTCTTTTGTTCGTGGAAACAACTGTGGGAAAAGACACTTAGGCCCAGGAATCCTGTTCTGCTCTTTTATCATCAGAAGAGTGATTTTACTAAAGCTTTATCAAAGCAGTCACAGATTTTTTCCAGCAAATGAGGCTCAGAACCACAAACATGAAATGATTTTGAGAATTGGGTTGAAACATATTCTGGTAAATATTTCTGACAGCCCTAAAAGGCATTAAACATCTCTATGTGGTGTGCAGTGAAGTTTTCTGGAGTATCACCAGCAAATTGATTTCCTGTAATTATTAGGGTATGTCAAGAGTTCCGAGGCAAAGAAACTTTAAAATATGTCTTGTCAAAATATTCTCAAGCCACTATTGGATGACTTTGTGTGGGCATTCCTGCAGCATTATAGAAATGAAAACTTGTGTGTAGAAAAATGTGCTATACATATAAGGCTGGTAAAGTAAAGAGGAAAATCTTATGGGGGTGGAAGAATGAACAGTGGCTCTTTATAAACTTGTATGTAAAATTATTTTACTGTTTCTTGGCTGGCATTCTAAATACCAAAGTCAATTTTAAATTTTAAAATTCTGTGTTTTTACAGAAAAAGTGAAATCACTGAACAAAGCAGGAAATTAGTCACAGTTGCAGTTTTTTAAAAGAAAGTTTTACTGAACTGTTTACTGAAAAGGTTCAAACATACCTAACTAGCTTATGTAAAGTGTGGCAGTGTATGTGGCAAGTCACAGCCCCACAGGCTTAAGACTGGTGGACTCAGCCCCTGTCTGAGCCACACTCCATTGTCAGGGGGAGCTTTCTGGCTCACCCCCAGCGTTGTTTACATGTTTCAGTTTATTGGTTAATTAAGGCATTACCTCATGTTCTGTGTCAGGTTCTGGAAGCTTCATGGCTGTTCAGTTTCCCATTGGTTCCATGTAAATCCCTGTACCCCAATTGGTTGCTTTCCCCTGCCTGTATCCTGATAAATCCCCTGCTTTCCCCATGCTCGCTGCCTGGTCCCTGAAGCCTTCAGCTCTTCCCGATTCTCGTGCCGCCTCTCCCGGACCTCGGACCCTCTCCTGCCTTCCCTACTGCCTCTCCCCGGGAAATAAAAGAGCTGGAAATCATACCAGAGCCCTTCTCTCGGGTCTTTGTCCTTGCCTGCACCCGTAACATCAGCCCGGAGCTCGCTCTCACCCAGAGGAGCCAGCACCAGAAGAAGCTGCCATAGCACGCCCTGCTTCTAGGGAAGCTGCGAGCTACAGCCCCCGGGAAACCAGGGTCACTCCCAGACTAACGCTGAGTGGCCTCGAGCAGCCACCCGGGAACAGCGTAAGTAAAGAAAATTGATGGCATTTTGTTCTGAAGACTTGTAGCTGTTTTTTTTCATTCTTCAATTAGATATTCCTATTGACCTACTCCTATATGTGGAGTAAATATAAGACTAAACAACTGCCATTTATGGTAAAACACAATATTCCCTTAAAATGGATAATTATCAACATTGTGTTCTAGATGCTACTATGGGTTTTATTTCACACTGTCACAATAATTTTGTTTGCTTAGGTAGGCAAAGAAAATTCACTGCTTGTTTTCTAAAAACATTTATTCAAAAGTGACAATTTTATGCCTCATACAACTATAGTACATTATCATGTGGTTGGAAAACAGAGGCAAACAGTATGAACTCATTATCCTGAGCAATTCTGCCATTCAATACAAAATATAGGTATTACAGAGATGCAAATTTGCATATTTGTGAAAAATATGGGCTACATATTTGTGTCTCAGGCCTTAAAAGAAACATTTGCTTTGGGTTTTTCAGTCTTCCTTTTGTTTTTGTTTTCAATATATTTTCATGTGCATGGAATGGTCCAGGATTGCTACATCACAGGCCTGACTATTCCCAAATATGAGGAATGAGAGGTATGTATTTATAGAATAAGACTGCCAAGATAGTGGGAGAACACACTCCTCAGGACCAATTCTTAAATCCAGTAACTGGGACTACTGAAATAGCAAGATGAAATTCCTTTAAGCATTTGACTGAAAAAAAATCTCTTTTAAAAATTTAAGATAGCTTTTTAACGCTCGGACACCTTTTTCTTGCCTTGGTTTAGGTTATGTATATGTGTACTCAGGCATATATACACACACAGAAAGGCAGTCCTTCACTCATTCTGACTTCTTGCAGATGCACAGCTGTGGACTGAGAAAACTCTAGATCAAAGTAATTCAGAGTTACAGTTGTTGCACCTCCCTAGAATAAATGACTCTCAGCTATTGAAATTAGCCCCAGTTCTTGTGTACAGATGTTGATCACTGATAATCTTTGTTTCCATTCTCAAGATTCTAGGGTCAGTTCTTCCAGACTCAAAACTCAATCTCCCACTCTACTGCATGTACAAAGAGATCATGAACAAATCGGGTAATGTTGCTCTTTTCCTTCTTTGATAAAGTAATATCATTGCATTGCATGGAGAATAAAATAAAGTAACCACACTCTCTGCCATTATTACTTGTAACCTGATTTACTGCTTATAATTTACATGATTATTTCTAGATAAATTGAGTGATTAAAACAGCAAGTTAAGTGAACCCGTTGAAGGGGTACAATCAAGATTAATTAAAGGAGATAACAGAATTCACTGGAATTACTTTTTCTTTTCTAATGAAATGTTTTTCTTTTCTTCCTCTTACTTTTCTCCCTGCTGTTGGCAATACCTTAAGTAAATATTCTTGAAGATTGCTTTTTGTTTTTAAATTGAATAAACACTTGAATTGTGTCTGGTAAACTTATCAGTGTTCCATCTATCAAGAACTATACTCTTACCACTGAAAATGTGTAGTTATTTTAATGGTAATTTTTCACTGTTTTCCAAAACACAGTGTCCTGAGACATTGTATATTAACATCTGTAACACTAATGACTACTTAACCATTAACATTGCAATTCAATGTGTTTCCTAAGGTCATAAGTCAATGCAGATGGTGTTATGTGTCACAATGCAAAGGCCAACTACTGCTCCTGTGTCTTCCTGTGAAGTGAAAGGTTATACCCAGACATATCCAAATGTAGCTACTTACCTCTTACTTCCACAGGAATTTACCTTCATCTTGAAAGCGCAACACGAATTGACATATCCAGGTCTATATAGTCCTTATTCAGATTAGGTGGAATCTTAAAAATATTTGCTGACACACCAACTTACACTTTCAAGCCCCAGAGAGAATTACAGCACTCTAAGAAGTTTTAAGGATGTTTATTTGTTTATGATGGTGAGAGACTCCAAGTGTATTTCTGTAAAGAGACATTTTATGAAAAGAACTGGAAATAACTTCTCTTTATGATTAAAAATTTGTAAATATTCTGTGAAATGTTGTAACACTAAATGCATATTTGATATTTGAAAATTTTAGGATGACAGTTGTCCATTTCTTGATATTTAATTACTCCAGTGGACTCATTTTAATTGTTTCTGGTGCAACAGTCACCAAGTATCAAAGAATAGTGTAATAATTCAGTTGTCCTCTGTAGAATTAATTTGTTGAGTTATTGAATTTGGACATGAAATCCAGTCCTTAAAGTGTGAAATACTGTCATTTTAATCCTTCAAATCTCAAACTATTTAACTATGAACTGCTACTGGTGACTTCGTAGGGCACAGTTGCATGCATTATGCTGCTTTAAGAAAAAATTTTAAAAGTAACCTAGTAACAAGTGCAGTTAAGTTCATTATAGGGATTGAGGTATAACAAAAGTTATTATACCTGTTAGGCAGAAATAATTGATATTTGGATGTTGAAATTCTACCAGATTGAAGAAAGAGGGAACAATTGTTAAAACACTTTGATCTTCTAGAAGGAGGGCCCATTGGTTTCCTATGTTGAGGCATTCCCAAGGCTGATGCATTGACATGGGCATAGGAAAGGTGGTCAAAGACCAAAAAACTGTAACTTACTTCTTGTCTGTCATCAGTTCACACCTTCACACAGATGAAATGTATCTCTCACTGAAGTCAACAACAAAATCTCTGTAAAGGATGCATGTATTTGTGTGTCTTTGTGCATGCACTTATATAGTTTGTATATAATTATGTACGCACACACCAGTAGGAAAAGTTCAGATCAAATAATTTTAAAAATCTGAAAAAAAAGGAGGTATGATGTCATGGTTTCTGCCCATGAAATCAGTGCTAAGTGATTGAGTATGTGGCTTCATTCCAAGCCTTGTACAGCAGCACAAAACATGTGTGCAGTTTAGGTAAGGTAGATTATGTGTATATGAATACCAATTATAAGCCCAATGATTTGTGTGTGTGTGTGTGCGTGTGTGTGTGGCTAACATTACAAATATATTGCAGAGTGCTGCCACAAGAAACCGGCAAGTGCCACTCCTGTTATGAGTACTTCTTCTTTAAAAGCAAAGCCATGTACCTTTTTACAGCTGATAGCGATCATGGTATTGCTTTGCAATAGTGATCACAAGTGGAGCAATGGGAAAGTATCTGATGTTCAAAGAGCCTGCCCCTATTTAGACACTTAATTTCAGTTAACTTTTATAAGTAAACACTGTGCCCATGGGTATTAAAGCTGCCATGTGTAGATTTCAACACTGCAGTGGGTCTGTAGGAAGCTTTTATCAATGTGCGGAGAGAATACCACAGAGGTTTGATTCTCATTTCAAATATATACCAATGCATAGAATTGACTCACTGGCCTCAGTGGTATTGTTAAGTGATGTTAGTGTAAACACAGGAGAATCACCCTGGCTGCAACCAGAGGTTACTGTCTGCTGGCTCTTGGCTGACAGGTTTTTCTGGAAAGCACAGCATAATCAATCCATAGTCAAAGAAGGTCAGTGGTACTTTGAAGCATCCATTTTATTTCTAGGAGACCTGGCAGGGCAAGAGAAGGTTGTGAGAATCAAGTCACTAATGGCAAAGGAAGGAAGTCTACCTCAGGAAGGAGATTTAGAGGGACTGTCAAGTAAAATCAATTACACTCAGACAAGTGTGCTTAAAAATATTACTCCATCTTTTCAACTTTGCAGTTTAACTCCACAGTGTTTCTATGACAAGAGTGAAGGAGTGATATTTAAGAAAAACACGTCCAACAGAACAAAAGAAACCACCTAACAGAAAAATAAACAATAAATGCAATAAAAAGAAAAAAAGAAGAAAGACAAGGAAAGGAAGAAAACAAGGAGAAGCTGAGGAAGGAGAGAGATTTTGTCTTTTCTGCCAAAACCAATATAGCTTCTCACTCAGGTCTGGGAGTGCTGTCTAGAGAACAGCTTAGTAATGATGGCAGGAAATCACTTGTGTTGTATTTCAGACAGAAATTTGTATTCATATACATTGCAAAATAATTTTGCTTTAAAAAACAGAAACTTCAAACAAAATGTAGAGGTGTATTTATAGACCAACACATCACTAATTATTTAATTTACATTTCCATAGTAACTAGTAATAGAAACTAGGCAGAGAAAATGTGTGCAACCTTTGTTCCACCATTACACTGCCACATACCCGGTGTGGTTCAGCTGTATGCAGCAGCTTGAATATACACATCTGTGGGACTTTTTCCTACTGTTATGTCATTCTTTCACGGTATCACCTGGAGTTCATGGCTACAAAATACACAAAACCACAAGAAAAGGCTATTATCCAGTTCAGAGAGCCAGCAATCCATATAAATGTAGTAAGATGTGAAAGGCATGCAGATACGTAAGGGGTAAGGGTCTAAGGGAGGGAGTAAGATGACAATAACCATGAGTTTTCTTGCATACATACAAAAGGGTCACATAAGCTACAGGTGGCACCCAATATCCCCCAGGCCAAATGCCAGTGACCTGGCAGCGTTGTGACAGGACAAGCTGTGAGACATAGATTGAGAACACAAAAAGTTAAAATAATGAGGAATGGTGACAAAAGAATTTGTTTTACTTACATTCATGTGGAAGTTAAGAAATGCTACCAAGAAAAAGGACCTCTGTCACAAAACAAAGCACCTATGTATTTTTACAGCGGTAGGAAAATTCTCTTTGGTGTTGTTTTCACAGAAAGTGCAGACCAAACAGACAGGGGTACTGCAGGAGTGGGCAGGGTGATCAAATTGTACTTTCAGTAGGATATTGGTAAGGTTTTAAAAGGAATCTTTGGAGCTTGTTTTCTGCTAACCACTGAGGTGAAGACTGCATTCCGGTCAAGGGTGAAAAATGGTGATTTTTAATGCAATAAAGTGTCTCTGCAATCACAAGTTCCTCTTTTCGCCATCAATTGTCATTTTCCCCTCTCTGATCATGAAAAGAAGTGGTTGCCTCAGGTAATTACATGTACAGGAGGAAATTCTCACTGCTTTCTAAATATCACCAATAACATGTTTAGCGATTTACTGTACCTTGTAATTGGTTTTCTGAAAACATGAATATTTTATTGTCTCTGTGGCAACTCTCCACAGCATCTATAATAGTGATATTCTACAGGACATGATTAATGAGTTTTATTTTTTTCTCTGTCTAGAAGTTAGAAGTTCTAAAAGTATTTTCTTTTAGAGAACTTGCAAAAGGACCGTAATGTGGATCTGATCAATGTATGAGAGTTTTCTGAAGGACCAAGCAACCAAAATAACCCAGCAAATATTAGAAACAAGCTAGACAAAACTCATTGTGCTTAAAGCAACATAATCTTAGTATCATACACTTCTCTATAGCTAAACTGGGGAGGAGGATTTAGCCAGTCTCTGAGTATATGGTGTGAGAACAGGAAAACAGAGAAGAATGTCTGTGAAAGCTGAAGCCTACTTTACTGTAGTGGGTGCATTTGAAATCACTTACAAATTTATGTGGGACGAAATACTACAAAGATGAGGTGACCCTCTTGGCATTCTGTGCAAATATAGAAGAAAGTCATCTTGGTAAAGTATATCGGAACTGAGATAATGCCTAACACTGAGTTAGACACTTGTCCTGGGAGGTGTGCAACCTTGAGAAGATATTTTGCTATCCTTTTCTCCTTGCTTAGAAGCAGAAAAAATAGAGGATGATGAAATGAACCTTTTCTGTTGAGCACTTTCTGTGCTGTTTAAAAAAAATCTAATTTCTGTATCACATTAAGAAGGGTTCTTAGATGGAATTAATAATAATGTGAGTAATTACCAGTTCTGTGGCACCCAACATGATTCACAGTCCTGGGTGAGGCACCCATGTTTACTCATATAATGCAGGGAGAACACTTTAAGCCTAAAGAAGGGGTTTGCTACAGCAGAAATACATAGGAGAGTAGAATTGTTTACATCCTGCCTATGACATGCAGTAAACTTCTCTCAGTCAGAGGTGCGAACCTCTTTCATAATAATGACCTGAACTTTCAACATTCAAAATGAAATTGTTTATTCCAAGAGAGGACTGAAAGTGCAATTCCTAATGTCCTTTTAACCACAAGACTGGTAACAAGGGTACTAATGAAGGTACAAGAGACAAGCACTGACCTTAGAGCTTTGTTTTAATAACAGCAGGAGGTGGCTCTGCATTGGCTTTACCATTCTGATGCATGGAAATAATCTGAATTTGAATTTGCTAATTATTTAAAAGTTAGGTCATAGTCACATATACCTTTTCTACTATGTACCAGACAGTCTGATTAGAGTAATCTGTAAAGTGTTAGAGGAAAGGAAATTTGAAGGAAAAGGCAAAGACAGAGAAGCAGATGGAAAATAAGAAAAGAAGACAACAGAGTGTTACCCTGAGTTTTGCAGTTCTGGATGTTGTCATTCCTTTGTAACTAGTTCTTACACATTCCTTGTAAACATAGCCATATTATTGTAACGGTATGTTATTATTTACATTCCTTTCTCCTTGGCACAGAAGTTTGATGGGCATTTCCTTTGACCAGTGTGATTGAGGGGAGGCTCATTGTCTCCTCCAATCCACAGTGGTTTATAAGACATATAAAATAAAGTTGGGCTGAGGTCCGGCCTGCAGTTTGTTCCTTGCTCTCAACAGGTGCCTGTCTCCTTCTTTCATGTCGTTATTGTGTCAATGGAGGATAATGCATGACAGATCATGCCAGACCAACCGGGTCTCTGTCTTTGCTGACATAGCAAACATCATGGACAAAGGAAAGAGAGCAAAATCTAAAAGGATAAATTCACCTACCCCTATACACAGTTTTCTGAGGATGATAAAGCACAACACAAGAGCTGTAAAGCAGGTAAAAAACTGGGTAACAGGGAGACTGCTAAAATGAGGACAGTGTTGTTGGGAGAAGGAAGCTATCCTGAAGGATAGATCTTGAGGCCTATGTATGTAACGCTTTTATTGGTGACCTTGGCACAAAGAATAACTGTGCCCTGATAAAATCTGCTGATGACACAAAGCTGGGAACAGCAATCAATACACAGAAGCATCAGAATATCATATAGGAAGAGCTGTATGACCTTGAGAACTGGAGTGATAAGAAGGATAACATGTTATCCAGTGCAAGGTCACGCAGCCAGGGACTGAGAAGAAGAATGACTACCATAAACTGGAAATACAACAGGTGCAAATGAGAAAGGAGGGCAAGCTTGCAAGTGTTAGCCTGTGAGCCACTTAAAGTATATGACTATAAAAAGGGTACATGCAACGTTTCCAGTGACGCTAGAAATTAACAAGTCATTACTCAAATGGTTGAAAATACTTTTTTGTAGTATATTCAAGTTTGTACATGAAAATTACCCTAAAAAAATTAAAACTGAATAGGTGCTGCAATGAAAGAGGAGTCTCAGGATATGGATATGTGAATGAGTTAGTGCAAATTTGGGAAAGATGCAGACTTACTAGTTACCAAAAAGTTCTCTACTAGTGTTTGCCTGCCTGAACTCACCTCATGGTAAGTTCAAGGTATAATGTTTTTCATTCTTACTGAAAAATAAACTGTCTTGAACTTATCAAGAAGAAATATTATGGAAGCTTTCAGGAGATAGCTTATGATATATATATGTAAAGCCATGAGTTCTTGTTCAAGTAGTCTAAACCTAAAATGAATTACTTTACCCAATCTGTCAAACAAGATTAAATTGATTCAAGATGACAGGATTGTGTCTGTATTTATGCAAAGAAAGTAGACATCATAATTGAAGAAAAATTATTGAGTTAAAGAACAAAGTACCCTCAATATTTAATACTATTTGATTAGCTATATTATAAATGGAAATTATTAAATAGTTTCTGATCACAGGAAGGCTGGATGGTCAGAAGTTTTCCAATAGTAATAGTGAGGGCAAGTAAACTAACTGGTTTTGGAGAGACAGCCTGAAAATATTTTCTTAATGACTGCCAACACTGTGTTTGTTACTAAGGAGTTTAGCAAGGTGTTCCATGTGTGTAAAAGGTATGAGATGGATATTTGGGCTGTGAGAGTGTCTCAAGGAAAGAGGCAGTTCTCTGGAAAGCATTCCTTCCCTTTTCTACTTTTCTAGTATTTGATTATGGCAAATAAAGACTTGGTGCAATGCACTTCTCTGTTTTTTTTCTATTATTCTAATCCTGTTCCTGAATGTCTTATAGTGCTCCTGAGCATTGTAATGAAAAGAATAGATGACTTGAGCCTGTTTGACAAAAATAGAACCTCTATTAATAATACATTGAGTAAATGAGCAGTGAGTGTATGACTGAGCACAGATGAATTTCAGTGTTCCCTTGCGTGCCAGTGTTTTTCTCATTTATATTTTCCATCTGATTTTTAAAAAATAATAATAATAATGAATTTTGTCTTTCATATCCCACTGAAATTACAAAAATTATGAAGATTGTGACCTGTTAGACTGATATTTATTCAAATGTATTGATAAAATTATATGCAACTATAAATAATATAAAAATAAATACAATACATTTAATAATTCCATACATTATTCCAAAGAATTACCAAATTAACTTAGGTAGCATGAAGATGGGAAATGAGAATTTCCATAAACACAGATGAAAATCAGATGCTCACATTCTACGTTCAGGGTCTCTGCCCTGGAAGGTAGAGCAATAAGAAAACTTGGCAAAGATGACCAACAAAGATATGTTTCTAGTAAGTGTGTTAGTACAGCTGGGTAAGCAGTTGTCTGCTGGAACTTTCTCCACCCATCATGTTTCCAGGGATACGGCAAGACTGTAAATTATCTTAACGCATTTATTTTTGACTGTTTTTAATTGAGACCTCAGTTTGGGCAAGCAAATTATTAACTGCCCAACTGTAATCAGAGAGGTAGGTTATTAAATAGAGAAAACGAAGGCAAAGAACAGATGATTCACATGACTTCAAAGATGTCTGAAGAGAGCTGACACAAAATGAACAGAGGCTACAGACAAACTTTCTGCTTGTCTCACTGTAAACAAATGGGGCTGTTTAATCACAAAGAAAGCTTCAAACACCTCAGCAAAATGTGTGGACCAAGAAGCAGGAAGAAATGTCTGATACTTGTTGCTGGGAGTCTCAAAAGAACAAAAGCAAATTGCTGAAAGCTCAACACACTGTCTATTTTCTCCTGCTGCTTTGTCTATGAAGATCAGAAACATGTTACTTTATGCTTAATTTTCCAATATTTACTGGCTGACAGATAAATTAATAGATAGTATCCTGTCTTTTTTCTCTACATTTAGCTGACCTGGCTAAAACCCTGAACAGATGACATATGAACAGTTTTGATGTTTTGAAGTTTGTTTTCAGGAAATATCAAAAATATGTTCAGTATTTCATGGTGAGGGGTTTGAAAAACTTAACTAGCAAATTCTAATTACTTTAATGGAAATGTCTGAAAAGTAATCTATATTTCTACATTTTTAATGACATTTCCATAGAGTTACAACATATGGTATTAAGAAAGACACTGCTTAGCAGAGATTTAAAACCTCTTGCATTTCCTTCAAGTTCAAGTTGTTTCTCTCCTATTTTTTTTCTCATTACATGGTTTTATAGCTCCGTTTCCACCAAATCCATTTTGATAATAATTTTTGACCAACTACAGGTAGCAATAACAGTTTGGATCAAAGTGATGACAGATAATTTATTGATAAGCAATTTAGCCTACCTGCTTTAGAAAGAAATTTCAGGAACATAGCTGATGGTTTCTTTTCAAGTCAAGAGCGGTCAGCATCAGGAAAGAGGCAAAAAATCCAGATTGCATATTTTACTGTTTTAAAAACATTTTTGTGGCGTATTATTTCTATTTAATCCTTGTAGTCTAAAATTTAATGCTTACAGTTGTGGGAATATTACCAAAGGAAGGTCAACTCCACATAGTTTATGACCAGCATATTTGTAAGTGATAAATATGAATCTGTCAAATCAGTAGTGTAAACAATCTGATTATTAAAAAGTACCGTGTGAGTGGCAGTTCTTGACATTACTGAAAACTATACAATACAATTCTATACTTGCTTGAAAAAATTCCTGTTTCTATAAATTAGGTACTAGGTGGTATGATGTTTTAGCTATCAAAGTAAAAGTTTTACTCCTATATCTTCATGTTATGTAACCCCTCAGAACTAATACATGAAAAATGTTTTCCCAGGGGCTATGACTGAACTTTATTAGATAATTGTAGTGCTTCTCAAAGCAAAATTATTATTTTCAAAGTGGCTTCCTCAATAAGGTGAGGTCACAAAATATACTATAAATCAGTTGGGCCTAAAGAAAATTTGACACTGTTTAAATTGAATTGACTCATAAGCCACAGAACAATTAACAAGAAAAACGTCAGAAGATATTTTAATTTTATTAGTTATGGGACAACAATAGCTGTGAACTTCTGAAGTTATCTTATTCTATTAATAAAAAGAAGGGCTTTTTTCTAACCATGAGAAGGCACTTAGTGACAGGCTTTTTAGTAGGCCCTCTAGTGATAGGACAAAGGGTAATGATTTTAAATTAAAGGAGGGAGATTTCTACCAGATGGAAGAAAGATATTTTTTTTAAATGAGGATGGTGAAACACTGGCTCAGGCTACCCACAGAGGTGGTAAATTCCTGGAAATATTCAAGGTCAGGCTGGATGGAACTCTGAGCAATCTGGTCTAGTGGAAGGTGTCCCTGCCTATGACAGGGAAGTTGGACTAGATGACCTTTAAAAGCCCCTTCCAACACAAACTATCCCATGATTCGCTGATTTACTTCTGTTCATAGATTTAAAATCATAATGAAAGAATAAAAAAGAACTTAGTGGGCTTTTTTCAATTTTCTAAAATTGCAGTATTGTCATTGACCTATCAATAGAATTTAAAATATTAATTTTTGACCTCTAGTGTGTCTGGTGTGGTCAGTCTCTGTCATGCTGGAACTCAAGAACCATGCCAGAAGCTCTCTGGGGGAGCACAGGCTGGCACAGATGCAGGCGTTCCTGGAACCACTGTGGCATGAGCACTGGCACTGCTCAGTTCAACAGCATCACTCTGACCTCAGTTCACAACCTGCCAGTGAACAGAATTGCATAGTTGCAGCTGGTCCTGTGCTGTGGGCAGGAAAAAAATTATCTCTTAAAAACCCTTTCTGCCTACAAAATAACTTGCTAAAGCCTTATTGTGAAATAATGCTAAAAACTGCTTACTTCACTAAAATCTTTACTGAGAAAAATTGAATTAACTCATTCTGACACTTCAAATTTCAAACATATGATTCCTGGATGAGACTTCATTGAATATCAATTCATGATTACACTGTATACAACATTTTGTAGCAGGGGTGGTCTGAATCTGTAAAAAATTACCCAGGCCTCCTATTTGACACATTTTTATCCTTATTTTTCCTTTTGAAAATTATTTATTCCACACAGTGAGGATCACAAAACTAGGACAATCCAAGATAAATTTGCATCAAATGCACAAAATTCCGCAGGATTTCAAGTTTCCTTCGTAGGTCTTTGGGAGATAATTTTGTTTGGGGAGCTATGGATGACTCTAGAGTTCAAAACTGGTAATCAGAGGATTTCAGAAAAACATGGTGACTCTTACCAAGAGGCCAATGACAGAGGCATGAAGTGTGCTGAGGGAGGGAAAGAGCAGGTTCCCCAGGATGCTTTAGCATTCTAGTCACAAGCTTATTTCAATGTGCTTTGCATACTCCAAGATCTCCTATGCAAAGTCATGATTGAGCCAGCCAGGGGCAACCTTGGCTTTTATACTGGTGACAGCTGTGCCAGAAATGTCCTTCCTTGCATTTTAAGATCTACTTGGCAATTTTGTACTTGTGTTTCTGAGGTTGGAAGACCTTTCAATTTTATTATGAAATTGATACAAAGATGGCATTTTTGACAAGAAAATGAAGACAAGCAGTATCTGATAATCAAGAACTCTGTGAAACACAGCCGTTGTGTGATGTTTGTCTCAAATGGGAAGATTTATTCCCACATCTGAAGGCCAACATAAAAGATAGAAAGTCTCAAGGAAAGAGCAGTTTCCTCTATGAGGACACAAATCACCACTCATAGTAAAAGTTTGAAGAATATTAAAAAAAAAGTTTTCAAATAGTACTTTTAATGTTAATGTATATGTGACCTATAAAAATACTCTGAGAATATGCTTCTTCTTTGCAGTATTTATGCTCTGAAAAATCATCACTATAGTTTAATATGACTTAACCAACCAGCTTTAACCAATAGACTAAAAATCTTAATTCAAGTCTGCAAGTCAGATTAATATTGCAAGGGAATGGTCTCCCCTTCCAGAAGTTTAGCTGGCTATGCCCTGAATGAATGTTGCCCCAGATTCCTGTCTCCAGACCTCATCCTGATCTTACTCACTGACTTGAGGCTGTGGTTCCTAGCTGACCTCCTGCCCTGCCTGCCTTGCCCTTGTCCTCAGTCCTGGCATCTATAGAGAGCCTCGCCTAGGGGCTGCATGCAGCCTTGTCCCCATGGCTGCCCACAGTTCCAGTTTGACCTCCAAACCCTTCAGGAAGCTGTAATTGATATGTAGGTGCAGATCCAAACAACCATAAACTTTTATTAAAAAGTTGTTTGAATATGTAGTCATTCAAATGGTTTCAGAATATCTGTTGCTCAGTGTAAGAAATACAGTGTTTCTCAAATGTGGTCGGATCCAATAGACTGGAACAGCTGAAAAAGAAATTTTCTTATTCCTTATAAATTATGCACAGTTTAAAGTTCTTGTGTAGATTAAATTATAGTGCTTTCTTGCAGGAAAATTTTAAAGACAAATATAAGAGGTAAAAAAACTTTATTGAAGTATACTCTCTAATTGTCTGCTTCCATCTTGGTTTCAGTTTTGAGAGCTCATATCAGTTTTCTGATTCAAATTAGGCACAGTAGTGTTTACATATTTGACTTATGTTTATGTGGAACATGGTCACGGAAAGCTACAAAATATAGATTCTATTGGAGATCTGAAATGAGTGACTGCATCTATTATTTTTAGAATAGGGCCCTAAGCTAGATTTGATAGAAATTCACCTGTCTGCAGGTTCTCACAAACATATCTAGCCAGATACAAAACACCAACAGCAAATGTGCCACAAACAGCTCTCAGCCTTTATTCCATATCTCTGCTAAGACAAGAATTTAACTTCCTAGGTACAACATTCCCACAGAAATAAATTTATGGATCCGGCAAAAATAACCTCTCTCTGCTGAATACAACACTTTTTAGTTATATGGCTAAAAATCTGTCAGGCCTAATTCCCTTCTATTGTAAGCTCCTCTAAGTAAAATCTGTTAGAAGACTTACCAGGGCAGCAAGCAGAACTGAATTTTACGGTCTAAAAGATGAGTCAAGGCTAGGTCAGGGCTTGGGTTCCTTCCCTTGCTGAAAGGGGAAGGCAAGACATGATGGGGCAAGAGCTGGAGGAAGGATACCAGAAAATCAGAGTTTCTGATCAGCAGCTCATGGGAAACCTTTAGGGAAAGGCAGCTTATGGGACATCACTGCTGTGGTCCACACATAGACTACTCCTTCAGCAGCAGCAACCAAGTACTTCCAGTGCTTTTCCATAGACAATTAGGGACAGGGAATTCTGTAAAAGCTGTTACCCTAAGTACTTGTGAAAAATACCACCACATTTTAAGATTTAACAGGGATTGTGATTAAGGAAACTCAGTGTTACCACCTGGTTTTAGACATCTGCTAGTTCCCATTATTATGCCAAGTACCAGCAAGTCTCTAAAGAATGACGCTTCCAGAAGCTGCATTTTCCTTTTGGCAAATGAAGAGCCAGCAAATGTCGTAACATATCTCTTTTCACTTTAGCAATATCCAGTTCAGTCTGACCGCTCCCTGAAGTACAATAGATTGTGGCACCTGTGTGCTCCAGCTTATTGGTAATCAAAATACCCAACTTAAACACAGCATTCTCGAAGCGTTTGCCTCTAAATTTTCAAAACAGGAAATATAATATATACTGCAGCACGTTTCATAGATATCTAGCCCACTAGGAAGATTTATGGGGACTTTATGTGGTGATGGCATTAAACACAAGCTGTTCAAGCTCGGGCTGTGAGCTAGGGAACTGAGAGGATTTACTGAGGTCCACCATGAAAAAGAGAGAGAATGAAGTTTAACACTGGTTTCTGTATAAAGGATGCCTCACTCTTTTATGCTCTGGGAGATCATACAGGAGTTGTGGATTTAGCATCTTGGTTCTTATGAAACTATAGGCATTGCTTGCTCTAATGTCTGTATTGCTTGAAAATATATTCTTGGATATTTTGGACTTTCAGCATATTTCAGATGTAGTATTAGTAGTGGTGTATCTATACATCTGATAATAATGGCTGTTTGAGCAACCAGAAAATGTCAAGATAGATAATTATTCATTGAAAAAAAAGTACAAATCTGCAATGGATGTTATTCATATGATATTGTTTAGCCACTTATAGAGCTGGCTTAATAAAGGACTGTGAATAAGCAAGGCAAAATTTGCCAAAATTTACAATGACTTCTTTATAAAAGATATTTTCCCTACCTGTAAATAGCATTTGGATCTAAATCATTGCCACAGAATGCAACATGAATACTGAAAATGAAGGGCTCGTTTACATCCACTGCCCTGATTTTATCACTTGAGTAGTCTAGATAAAAGACTGAATATACCAAAGAAGCAGGTGATAGGTATCTAGTGGAGAAGTTTAAGAAGGGATTTGTATGTTTATGTTTCTGACTTTATAATCCTTGCTCTACTACAGTCATCTCTCTGCCTCCACAGGTACTATATTTTTCATTTTATTGTGTCCCAGGCACTATAGTTAAGTTTCCAAATGGACTCAAAGCTGACATTATCTTTTTGAAACAAAATAGCCTCTGTCAGCCATTCTTGGCATAATTAATGAATTAACATATAGGTATCCAAGTAAATACAAAAGAAAAAGGACTATCATGCTGGATATCTTTTATGTTATTAATTCAGGATGCTTAATGAGAAACTCTCAGGCTTCAATGTCCTTCCAGGTCCCAGGACTTTTAATGCATTTTGTTCAAACAACTGTGGTTCTAATGTCTGCAGAAACTGGCATTGTTTCTGCAGGCATTGTACTGCCTTACTGTGTCAATCCCCGAACCTTGTTTGTGGGCAGGTACACAGACACTAAAAGAGACTCTTCTCCACGTTAACTAGCTCTCACTGTGCTGCATTCCCTCAGACTTACAGTGAAAGTGCCTAGTTGGGAAAAAAAGCAAAGGGCATCACAGAGTGGGGAAGCCCCACAGCATGGGGCTTCACAGTCTTGCTCACCTTAATTTTTCTCTAAGATTTTTAGCTTTTCTATTTCCAAGAGGATGCATACATATTTAGCCATCAGTTGTTAGGTATTTCAGGATGGTACTTTCACATCCTCTCTTACTGTAGCTCTTTCAGTACAGTAATATTAATCAGAGAGGAACCTGAGTTTTGTTGTCCCATGATCCTGAAGGATGATAACCCTATTATTACCCTGAGATTCAGCTATTTGTGACTAAGAATCCAAGGTCAAACCATGATGCAATCTATATACATAACCTTGGCTCAGACTTCTGAGGGAATTCTGGAGGCCATCTCTAGCCATGTGGATGACAAGGTGATCAGGCATAGTCAGCATGGATTCACTAAAGGTAAATCATGCTTGACCAACCTGATCACCTACTATGATTAAACAACTACCTGGATGGATGAAGGAAGAGCAGTGGATATTGTCTACCTTGACTTCAGCAAGGCTTTCAACACTATCCCTCATAATATCCTCAAAGGCAAAGTCAGGAAGAGTGGAATGAGTGAGCAGACAGAGAGGTGGATTGAGAACTGTCAGAACAGCAAATTCCAGATGGTTGCAATCAGTGGCACAGAGTCTAATTAGACGCCTGTCACTAGAAGAGCACCCCAAGGTTCAGTACTGGGTTCAGTCTTGCTTAACTTATCCATCAATGACTTGGTCAAAGGGGAAAAGTGCCTTCTCAGCAAGTTGCCTGACAACACAAAGCTGGAAGGAGTGGCCAATAGCCCAGAGGGCTGTGCAGCCCTTCAGAAGGACCTTGACAGGTTGGAGAGATGGGCAGAGAGGAACCTTCTGAAATTCAACAAAGGCAAATATAGAGTCCTGCTCCTGGGGAAGAATAAGCCCAGGCATCAGCACAGGCTGGGGGCTGACCTGCTGGAAAGCAGCTCTGTGGAGAAGAACCTGGGGGTCCTGGCAGAGAAGAAGCTGTCTATGAGCCAGAATTGTGTTGTTGTGGCCAAGACCAAAGGTATCCTGGGGAGCATTAGGAAGAGCTTTGCCAGTGGGTTAAGGATGGGGACGTATTTGCAAGAAGAGAGTCAGCTGAAGGGAGATGTGGAGAGAGCCAGTCAGACACTGCAGCCAAACATCTCATTCCTGCAGCATAAATGGCTCCTTATTCATACAGCTTTGAGGATCTTTTTTACATCCCTGGTATCTGCACTCCAAAGTACCTTTGACCTTTTTTTCTTTGATCTGATAAATTGTTTGTATTTATGACTTGCCTTAAGCATGCAAGAAATATTTGTACATTTTAAGTTACTGACATAATTAGAATCTTTACTAAACTGCTATATAATGTAGGTGTCATTAAATTAAAGCATAACTCAACCCAATCAGTAGAGAGTCATGCAAGCTTACTGGAGTTTAAATATTTACTCCACAGCTAACTTTTCCTTTAAAAACATTTAGTTTGCATGTCTCAATTCAGATACTGTTAAACACAAGGTTTCTTTTCTTTCCTAGTATTAATGCACATTCACTGGTCTGAGTCACTGTATTTCTTATTTCAACGATGAACTGGATTTGACAGCCAACTTGCATTATATCTCTAAAAATAGGATTGAGTGATGAAAATGCTGTCAGACTCTTATCTGTAGTAGCTTTAGTGGGCACCACTTTAACCAGGAAAATTACTTTCAACTTATTTATTGAATATATGATCAGGTGACCATTTTTAATTCCAGTTAAAATATGCAGTCATGCATGGGTATAAGGCTCAGATGGCCTTTAAATAAATTTGTAATTTTGTTATCTCTCTGAGCAGACTTAAGAATTTATCTCAAACACAATATTTATATTCATTTTTTTAATGTTGAAGAAGCTTTTGGGAAGGACATTTTTATTAGAGTTATAACTGTTGGGTGTATCTACAGTACTTCTCAAGTTTTCATTATTGGATTTTAACTTATACAGCTAGGCTTCATCTAAATTGTATCCTTTTATTATCACTGTTACCTTGACTTCTACAAGTCTTCGAGACATAATTGACCTTTATACATGAAGGAGGAATTTATTTTCTCTGTATTAAAAAGGTGATCCATATGTCTTATTAAATCATAATAATATTCATTGACCTTACATTCACAAAGAAGAAAACACATCATCAAGATAGAACTATAGAATTATCTCTAATTTTTTCTTACTGTTTGTTCCATAGAGCTGTTATATGTATGTTGTCATTGTATGCTCTTGCAAGCAACATGGATCCAATCCTAATCTGGCATTTGGAGGAAAACAGCAGAGGTGTTGACTTAAGTCCTTGTATGTCTTGACAGGACTTTAACAAAGATTTAGAGAAAAACAGTCTGATTTTTCACTCTTTATTTGATTAAAAATAATTTGCTGGTTGTTGTTTTTTTGTTTCATTTCAAAATTGCAGGTATATTAATAAACCAGAATCCAATTCAATTTGCATTAAAAATTCCTCTAAATTGTTTTTAATTATTCAGTCATTAAAAATTATCAAAGCAAAACATATTCTTTTAACAGTCCTTATTCTGTGTACCATTTAATTTATTAACTTCAGGTCAGTAACCCAATTTGCTTATTAGGAAACACTATTTTGGTTACATGATAATGGGAAAACAGCAGCTAATAGTTTGTATGCAGAAATTTTATTTTTTACTTGTGAAAGCTTATGATAATCATTAATTATGTGATGTGATGCTATGAGAAAATGGTAATTTATATTTTTTCTTCTGCTTCCCCCCTCCCTTTCTTTTTCTTATGTGTCTGGAGTGCCCTTTAGCTCCTTTCAGCTGTTGCAATTTTGTTAAAAAAAGAAAGTATTCAGTTCTTCATATTTTTCATTCAATTGGTCTTTGAGACCTTAGGTGAACCCCCAAAGCACATGCAATTGCTTTTCAGAAATCAAGAGTGCATCAAGATCACTTTCCAACCTCAATGTCTTGAGGCTTGGATGAATGCCAAGAAGGAGTACCACATACTTACCCTTTTCTAGTACTTCTCCTCAAGCTACTGGTCACTGTCAGAGACAGGAAATTGAGCAAAAAAGTCCTTGGATTGGAAGTTTTCCAGAGATTTATCACTTGGCTGAATTTGTGTAAGTTTTCACAGGTTTGATAACATTTCATGTCCTGGATATGAATTAACTCTTCTGACTGATGTCAGCAGCCACCTTGGAAGCATGAGGTCAGGAGAGGCTTCCAGTCAGACTGCCAGGCTTCACGCAGGTAAAGCTGTATATTGCATCTGCTCTCACCATTAGAAATGACTGCATCTTTTCCCAGGAAAACTAATTGGACATAGGCATGTCCCAGCATGAAAAATTTCCTAAGGTGAGATCTCTGTGTCCTTTCCTTGTCTGTGGTGCAAAGTGAGTGCAACAGTGCTAGTGGGAATAGGGGATGCCACAGACTAAGGGGGCTCACTGATCAGTCACAATTGTCAATACTGGATCTGGTCTCCCTTGATGTTATCTTCATCACAGATGACAGCATAGGCAACACAAAATCTCTTTTAGATGAAATCTGAATTTGTGTGGCCATCTCAGCCCAGTTTTCTGAAACTATAGGGTGAGGTTGTGTTCTTTGACATCTCTTGCCCCATGTAGGCTGCATCAATTCATCATCCACAGCTCCTGGCTGGATGAATTCAGAGGACGTGATGTATATCTGTGCCTTTCCCTAACTGAACAGAGTAGCTTAAGACTAAGTACTGGACTGTTAGGACACAATACCGTATCAGCTATTCCTTGTCTTCCGGAATGAAAAGGCAGCGGTTGTATGGAGTGCTACTATTGCCTGAGCTCAAGTGACTCCAGTTTGGCCCACCTGGACTTGGGGAAATTATTATATATATTTTTATATCAAGAGGCTTGTAAAATGAAAAACACATAGTCATTCATGATGCAGAGCCCTTTATTTCAAGAAAAACATCTATGACTCATTGAGAATGTTCTCCATCAATTCTCTTTTGTATTCCGAACTAAACTGAGTTTCTATTAAATGTATTTTATTAGCAACATCTGACTCTTATGTCAGCTACTCAATTAAGAAAGGCCTTTTTTTCCCTCTTCAGTTAATTGTGTTTTCCATTGCATTTAAAATACCAAGTTTTTTTATTATAATATGGCTATGTCAGTGTTCTGAAATTCAGACCAGTTAGTCCATGTCAAAACAATAAAATAAATAAAGCATACATGCTTGCTTCTATTTTCAAGCAAAGTAGCTATAAAATGAATATCACTAATGATCAGCAAGCCTGGTCTCTAGAAATCATTTCAGTTTCACAATTCAGAATTTCCTTGATGGGTTAATAGAGAATGCATGTGACACATGCATGTATAAGACAGAAGGAGAAGGAGCATGGAAACTCATTTCCCGTTCACATATTAACTCTGGTTATAATGGCTTTATTTTTTCATATGAAAGGTGGGAACCTTTGGACTTATCATATGCACAAGATTATTATTAAATGAATCATCATAAAATTGCGTTTTAGATAAAAAATTAAAATAGATGGTCAGTGCTAGAATGTTCTGTACACTTTGGTTTTATTTGGGGTTAAATGTTGATGTTTTTGTTTGAATCTAGAACACATAATTTCTGCAAGCATTTTAAATGTTGGTAGTTTCTCACTGAATAGCAGTAGTATTGAATCAAGGCTAGAATAACTGCCTCATCAGCTGTAAGCTATTTTGCACATGTTGCCACATTTTGCATGCTACAGATCTATATAAAATATATAAATTTAGGCATAGACATATAAATTTAGACATAGACATATAAATATTGGCATATAATTTGTGTCAATTCAATTTTCTGTCAAAATCAAGCTTGGCACAGATGGTTCTGGGTCACTCTCATTAAAGAAAATAATTAGAAGACGGTAGCTTAAAGCATTAAAAAATCAAAAGGAAAGTTGTCAATAAATTACATTAGTTTTAAAATCATGACAGTTAAAATTCTTAAGCTTTTCTCTGAACTCTTGAGAACCAAAAGTTCATGTTTTTCTAATGAAACGTGTCTCTCAGGTAGTAATGTAGCTCTGGAAACAGAAGTTTTGGGAAAACACTGAACATCTCAACATCAACACGAAACCACGTAGAGCTGAATACTGCCATCTACCTGACCATCTTTCTTTTTCTGGTTCTTCAGTGTCTGTATGCTGCAGGCACTTTAAGCAGGCAATACAACTGTTCATTGACTTTGCTCAAAGATGATACTCTGCAGTCTAAACCAGTGAGTGGTAAAGTGGTTTCAGCTTCAAAACTGAACTACTGTTCCAACCAAATCTATTAATGTAGTTGTATCCTATGTTGTAGTGACAGTTTTCTCTAATCTTGTATTGCTATTACCAGAATGTACAATACCATATGACTAGCAGAATGGTGCTGTTATACAAATACATATTCTATAAATTATGCTAATTTACAAAACCACATATGAAAGGGAAGTTTTGTTTTTCTCTAAATTCTGGTCTTTGAACATAATACTCAATGGTTCAGATATGCGAATAATTATATTTTATTTACATATTAAGATTGGGCATGAACTAGGGATTCCCAGTGACTTAAGATTCAAAAGTAACAAGTCATTTGTGGGTGAGGAGTTAGTAGATTGCTAAGCACTTCCTGATGATTAAGGCCTCTGAAGGCATCTCAGTCTCCTTTGACCTCTATCACTTAGATCAAGTTAATCCCTCCTTAGCAGGCTTGTCAGTTGCTGTGTTATGTGCTGGTTCCACTCCTCCTGTCTCTCCAGATTTAGTAAAGAAAAGGTTGAGATAATTGGCCACATATTTGGTTGTTGCCAAAACAGGCCTTACCTCATAGAATTTTCTTGCAGACAATAATTTTGTTGCCAATGTCCTTATATTTCTCCACACACAGACTTACCTTACCAGTATCTAAATATTTCGCTGACAGGTTTATTGGCTATGTCCAGGACAATGCAGTGGTAGTGAAGATGAAAGCAAGGCAAAAGTATTTCTGTACAGATGTAATTAGAAAGTGAGAAAACAAATACAATTGAAAGGGAAAGCTGACATTTAAGTTACAAGGTATGAAACCCCTCTTTGATTCTGGTGTAGTTTGTGCTGAAGAAGCATCACCTATGTCTTGCCATTGTGCAGTGTAAGAAGAATACAGTGCAGCAGCCTGCTTCCACATCCGACTGCTCCTCCTGGGGAAGAGGGTAGAACATGAGGTCTTCGGAAGACCATCAGAGAGAATAAATATTTAACCTGAAACCTGAAGATGTTTGTGGGTATTTTAAGAGTCTAAAAGTGCAGGTGTCCCAGGACTGTCCCGGTGTAGGAGCCATATACAAGTCCTGACAATGAGACCAAGGGTTCTAGTTGTTGGTATTTACATAGGATTTCAACCAGAAAAAGGGGATATATGCAAATTTTTGTGTTCTCAGAAGGAGAGGAAAACCTGATGAGGTTCTTTTTAGCAAAGAAGGAGAAAAGGAAAAGGAGGTGTGAATCGGTAGGCTACAGCAGCAGAGAGGGCAATGCTGGCTCCCTGAAAAAGCCAAAGTGCCTCACTGCCTAGACAGAAGGGGAACAGGGTGTTTTTTCTTGCTCATCACTGTATGACTTTGCCTTTTTCTTGTATTGAATTGCAGATTGACTCAGCTGAAATGTAGCTCAGCACAAGAAAAAACAGTGGAATTCATTCTCCTGAGTGTCAGGAGACAAGATCAGTCTGGGATATTTCTAGCTGATCCAATATTACACTATGGCATGACTACAGCCTGCCAGTAGTATCCCAATGGTGTTATTTTTATGCAGTCACCCTAGAAGTACCTACAGACAGGAATGGCTTCCCAGAGCCGAGATGCTGAGAAAGGAGCTGCCATTTCTCCATCTGTCTACTCCTACTGTGCTACTTGAAGCTCTCCACCTCTGAAGCTCAGGCTGCCATGAACTAGCACCATGCCATGGTCACACTGCTGTAAATGTTATTGCATTGGTTCCTGGCAAGATTCATTAAAGACAAATATGTATAGAGATAAGTACTTAATTTTTCTCTGTGCCGTGGAAAATACTTCCTCTGGTATTTAGTATTTTGAGCCTATTTGTGCTTGCTTACCTTCAAAGCAATCTTAAACCTTTTTATATAAAGAGATAAGGATGAGGAAGTAAGTTTGCAGGAAATAATGAGCTATCTGCAGACTTCGTGGAATTTCTGTTGTGTGCAGGTTAATCACCAAGTTGTTCAAAACCTTGTTGCCTGAGGAGAAATATTTTGCCTTTGCAGAGCTGTTCAGGATGTGAACTGAGCTGATTTAGCTTTCTGAAATCTTCCTGCTCTCAGTTCTTAATCATATATGTAAATTGGCCAAACTTATTTTGCTCATAGCAGAGTGAGATTCAAAGAGGGGTTTGGAAAGTCTTCTGAAACAAAGTTAGCCCGTTAATGATGATCACCAAAACCCTGTCAAGTGCATGGAGTATTGTTTAGATTGCATATTCATGAATAAGGAAACAGGTTTTGTTGTGAATTTGGGCAGTACTGAGCATAGCAGGATATTATTCAGTAATGGAGAAGCACTGTCAACAGTGCAACGTGCAACATGAATTTAAGATGATTGTACTAAGGCCAGTGAAATTATAGTAAATTAAGTTATAGGAGATTTAAACATTTTTTTTTTCTAATATATCTGTACTCTGGATGAAGATAAACTATTCAGCTATGGACAGCTTAACCTCTTCTGTAATACACTGAAGTATTCTGAAAAGCACAGGTAGCTGAATGGGTATGAAAGGAACCTGGCATCTTGTTTTGTACATACTCAAATCTTAACCCAAAGAAGATGCAGCAGCACTACAAGTTTGCTGACTAATTTAAATTTAACTTGCTCTTTTGAGTGCAGTGCTAACAATCACAGAATCATAAAATCCTGGAATGATTTGGGTTGGAAGAAACTTTAAAGATCATCTCAACTCCCCTGCCATGGACAGGAATGCCATCCACTATATCAAGTTGTCTAGGGGCCCATTACGTGGCCTTGAACACTTCCAGGGATGGGACATTCACAACTTTACTCCAGTGCCTCACCCTCTCTCAGTGAAGAATTTCTTCCTAACTTCTAATCTAAATCTATTCTCTTTTAGTTTAAAACCATTTCTTCTTGTCCTATCACTATCTATCTGCCTGTGTGAAACAAGGGATAGTGGTGGAGCTTGTGAAAATGAGGTCTTCCCTAGAAGTTTACTTGCTCACTGCAGAAGAGCACAGGTTGTATCACTGACTTAATTTCCTGCATTATGGGCTGGGAGAGAGCTCCTTGCTGCTGGATGGAGTTACTTTGATGCCCCCTTCTGCCAGCTGCCACGTTGGCTACAACCAAAAGAGAAGACACGTGAGCTGAGGGAAGGACATGTTATTTTTCTTCTATTGGTGCATAAGCAAATGTAGAAAGAATTATGAAAAGTCTGAACTGTTTTCCTGGCTGCCTAGTTTCTGTTGTAGACAGCTATACAGATTGTGAAGAAAATCTCAGTCTAGCACTCAATTGTTAAGGATCAAGTGCTTCAATCCTTGTAAAGAATGGCTTGGTTTGCTGTTATGCAGATGTGCCCTGTCTGGATGATCTTATTTATAGTCTGGCTTCCCTTGGAATTTATCTTCAAATAAGATTTTGATATAATGTCTGATATTATCCTGCCATTTAGTAATTGCAGCCAAAAAAAGGTTTTGTAGTCTCTTGGCAAGATTATAAAGTTTTCGACTTGTTCGTCTCATTAAGTTTGCGTTTATGTATATGTACACACAATATATATTTGTATTTAATCCTTAAACCCATCATACCCTTGTAAGATGAACCTGTGAAACATGTTTTGTGTGCCTTGCACCCAGACTTATCGTAAGTCTGATTGAGATAAAGAAGAAAATGTAATGCTTTGTAATATCTGCTTGATTACTATAGTTATATAAACCAAGTAAACCCAAGGTTAATGGTATACACAGTTCTGCAACTGCTTGAAGGAATAAAAATTCTGGTACCTCTGCAAGCGGGTAATAACGCATCTGAAGAAACTTGGATGGACTGGCATCAGGCAGGTCATACAGAGCTGAATAAGCTAGAACAGACTAGTTCTTACTTAGGGAATACGGAAGCAATTCTTTGGACCTAACTGGTCTTGAGTCACAGGAAATGTATACAGAAATGCCAGTGATTTGCTACAGAGTTTAAGGAAGAAAGGAGAATGCCAGTTCTACATGGTTCCCCTTACCAAATATCTTGATCTCAGAGACTAAGAAAGATCAAAATCTACAGTCATCAGAGCAACAACAGTGTCATCACGCTTGACTAATATGTTTGATTAATACAGCTCTCCATTGTTAAAAGATAGATTGCCTATTAGTAGAAAATAAATAAACTAGTGTTTGGTGTTGCTGTCTCAGAGTACTCCCATTGTGTCTGTACCTAATTACCGAACAATAAGGCAACACTGCCATAGAAGTATATCTGGCAGTTTAAATGTAATTATATGTAATTCAACATAATTAAAAGTCTGAGAAATTCCCTGAATTTTTTAAGGTAGTCCTGTTCTTTAGGATTTTCCCCCTTGTGGTTTAATTTTAGCTGATTACAGGGAGGTACTAGTAAAAAGTTTGCTCCCAAAAACATTGACCTAACCAATATGTTGGTAAAAATCTATCAGCAAGTGTAACATTTTGTTATGTCACAGCTGAATCAAATATTAACATACTTTGCATGTGTATCTATCTAGGTATATGATGCTGTTGTGGTTGAACCTCAGACAGCAGTCAAGCCTCATGCAGCTTCTCACTCAATCTCTTTGCAGAACACTGAGGGAGAAAATCAGAAGAGTAAAAGTGAGAAAGCTCATGGGTCGAGATAAAGACATGTTAACAGGCAAAGCAAAAGCTGCGCATGCAAGCAAATCAAAACAAGGAATCCACACCGCTTGCCATGGACAGGCAGGTGTTCAGCCATCTCAGGGAAAACAGGGCTCCGTCATGGGTATCAGTGACTAGAAAAGACAAACATCATCACTCTGAACATCCCTCTCTTTCTTCTTCCCCCAGCTCTATATGCTGAGCATGACACCACATGGTCTGGGATATCCCTGTGGTCAGTTGGGGTCAGCTGTCCTGGCTGTGTCTCCTCATGACTCCTTGTGCACCCCCAGCCTTTTTACTGGTGGGGTAGGGTGAGAGGCAGAAAAGGTCTTGACTCTGTGTAAGCTCTGCTCAGCAATAGCTAAAACATCCCAGTGTTATCAACACTGTTTCCAGCACAAATCCAAAACTTAGCCCCATCCCAGCTACTGTGAAGAAAATTGACTCTATCACAGCCAAAATCAGAACAGATGTTCATTTATGACATTCATCTTGTAGGTAAAGTTAAGCATTCTCTTGTGGAAGTAAATGAGGTCACCTATCAGATATTGGTTATATCTTAAATTATTATTCACCATTAACCCATTGAAAGCTATATAAGTAAGATTTACACAGTAGACTGCAAAGAAAGAATTGCTTTCATGAAAATTGCTTATGTATGTTATACAGGATGAATATGTATGTACGAAGGAAGGGGTTTCAATATTCCAAAAGAGCCATACTAATGGGTATAAGATTTTATCATTAGATACTATGCATAGGGGTAAGGTTTGGTCTAAAACTTCAATGTTTGTCAAATACACCAAAAGGAGTTCTGAATAACAAACTTAGCTAGTGCTAGTGTGATAATTTCCCAGTCAGTTATACAGTAAGAGTACCTTAGAGTAAGTTCATGCAAAACTGATTTGTGAATAAATAATCTGAAATCCGCTAGAAATGGCGGTGAAAGATTTTACACTGTAAGTCTTTCTTCCATTTTTTGGTCATGACAACAATATGTCTGAATCCACTTCCTCCCAGAGTGAGACATAAAACATCCAGCTTGTGGGATTTAAAAGGGGTTCTTGTCAACAGATTTCATAACCTGATTGCTGTGGTCTTTTACTAAAACTAAACCAGCCACTTCCAGCATTCTTGGTGCAGAGTTAATTTGGCAGGCTGTATTTCAGCATGAATACCTGAATAGGCTGGTCTTGCTGCAGAGGTGGAGCTTAACAGCTTTACACCTGCATCTGCTACACATTAGTTTCTCATTTTCCCCTGATTGGTATCATATACTAAATGAGCACAGCATGAAAGTTACAAAAAAAAAAAAAAAAAGACAAAATGGCTAAAAATACCTTTGAAGTTACACGTTTCAGTGTAAACGTCATACTGAAACAGTAAATATGGTGCATCAGCCTTGACAGGTCTTTTGCAACTGTATTTCGTATGCATTGTTTTGGAGAAAGAATTTTGCAATTCTAATATTTTGGCACAGGTAATAATGAAATTATGACTTGATTGAGACATATAGCAGTAAGGAAAAGAATAATAAATAATCTCTTGAATGACTAGTGCTTGAATAAATTTTACATAGATATTTGTGAATTGCAACTCTTGTAGGTTTACCCACTCTCTGCTTTGTACAGACACCTGTAGCATGTCTGCCTAGAAAAAAATTAATTGATATTTGAAAGTCTTTGTGAGAGTTCTTCGTGTAGGTAGGTTAGTGGTAGGTAGGTTAATAGTGGGACAAATACGCTCAGTTCAGTCAAGATTTTTTTGTTTTCTGGAAGGGTACTGGTAAGGAAAATGAGGCAAGCATCCTATCTTCTTGTGCTGTGCTGTGTCTGCCATAGGCACAAGGACTGCTCTCAACCACAAGCTGGATCCAAGGTAGGAAGGGCAGGGACAGGGATCTGCTCATGGGTAAGGATTTCTTTCTAGAGACACTGGAATTATTTTTAATAAAGTGTTTTACTATTGAAAATTGCCTTTTTTTAATCTCAAAACTGATTTATGTTTGTGTGAAAAGCTGTGCCATGACTTCTAATTTACTAGAACTCTTATTTGACCAAGGAAAAAAAGAATCCCTTTATCTTTCTGCTCTTCACAAGCATCAAACAGTCTAAGGAAAATATCCAAACCAAACAGTGTTTCAGGTTGGATTTTTTTCTTTCCATGTAAATATAGTCCCAGGTAAAAGAGCTTTTAAATTCTTCAAGGGAATGTAATTGTCATTATGCCTCTAACCCACTGGAATCACACTGTGGGAAAGAGACCATGCAAAAGGTTTGTGGGCTGCAAGAGAAGGGAAGAGCGACTTAAATTGTTCATGGCAGCCAGGGTAGCTGTGCCCATTCCGCAAGGCTACATGCACTAGTAGCGTGTCTGCACTATTTCCATGGATAACTCACGGTACCTGGAGGGAAGAAAAATGCCCCCAGGCATTTTGATCAAAGTAGGGCTCTTCTAGACGTTGCTTTACTGAAGGTCTGTACATTGAAGCTGCAGTTTTCCCTTAAAAGTAGTTTAACATCAAAGAGCTTAATTCGTAGTCAAAGAGAAAACCCAAGGTTTTGATCCCATGCTCATTAAAGCCAGCAGGAGTTTCAATAACGTTTTGAGTAGGAACAGGTTCAGGTTGCAAGTCTACCTTCCCAACGACTTCTTCATTTCAAAAGTCTGTCCCTGTTTTTATTCAGCTAGGAGGTTTCTGTGAAGACTGTTTTTGAATGCTGTCTTTCTTTAAAGCCTAAAAGAACTCACCCAGCTAGGCCAAACTACAGTGAAGAGCTTTTCAAATCACGAAACTTGTGGAAAACAAAGAAAAAGTAGCTAATTTTAAAATGGCTTAATGCCCTGAAACATGCTAAAGGAAAGTAGTGTGTGAATGATTTCTTGATATAAAGGTATATTCTGAAAGTCACTTTAAGGCAATGCTATCTTTCCTTCCTCTGTAACATACTGATCATAATTCAATTCCTTTAAAAGAATTTATTGTTTCATATGGCTTCTGCATTAGATAGCTTTGCACTTTTATTATTCCAACTGGAGCATCCAACTTGGTGTGAGATGCAATAGCTTTGAGCCAAGGCTGTCTTTTCTTATTTAGACATCAGCAGTACTGTGCTGTGCTGCTCCCATTGCTCTAAGGTTAAAGCCTGTTTTGTGAAGGTGGCTTTTCCATGCTCTTTTGTAATCGTTCTTTTCTTGGTTGTTATGGAGATAAAGCTTATGCAGTCCCTTTTCTGCTTACTTTATCATGCTCCAGGTCCAATAGCACAGTAAACAACCTAGTAGGCAACCTATTTATCTGTGTCAGTGCTGCAAGTTCAGACCTCTATTATTTAAGGTATGAATCTTTTTCAGGTACATTTCTCTGGAATCAATTCAATTATATTTTTTTTTCCAAATTACATTAACTTCTGTGGGATTTTATAAAATATCATGAAAACTGTTTTGGTGAATAAGTAATTTCCCTAAAATAACAGTGTCAGTTGTCAGCTGAGCTTGTGTTTCAGCTATTTAGTACAACATGACCCAATGTAATATTTTGCTCCTAAAGCAGTTTATAACACATCAGATGCTTCATATTATTTTCTCATGATTATTAGTGTGTTAGTGAATTAAAATATTTCAAATATTTTCTTTTTCTACTAGCTGGTTATTCACTTGGAATATTGTTTGTGATTAGAAAAAAAAAAAAAGATGTTACCTTCCTTCTCTGTATTTCCCACTGGAAAATTAGATGTGTTTTTCCTGACCAAGTAATTGTTAAAGTTGCTATATTCCATTGAAGAATGAACTCTGAGTAGGTAATTATTTTTATAGTTAGGTGTTTGTTGTTGTTGTTCGTTTGTTTGTTTGTTGTTTTGGTTTTGTTTATTTGTTTGTTTTGTTTTTTGTTTTTTAATTAAATTACATTAGCCTTGAAAAGTACCTATGAAATCTACAGGGATTTTGAATCCACCTATACTTCTTACCTTGCAGAGAAATTCCTGTGTCAGAAATTGCTTCTTGGGTGCTGCCTCACTGGAGATGCAGCTGAGTGGTGGTCTCTCCTGTGAACTGGGCCTTCTCACTGAATGTCACCTTCCAATACAGACTATAGCTTCCCACTGTGCCTCTCTTGCTGAGAGGCTCTTCCACTGTGAGAGAAGTAGCTGGACACTGCCCAGTCTATGCTGGAGAGTATTGGTATTAAACGAGTTTGGGTGGCATTTGTGATGAAACCCTAGCTATCTGCAGGAGAGAAATCACTTCACAAACACTGCTTTGGAGGCAGGTTTCTGCTGAGAACCTGGGGTTTATAAATTCCCTATATTCTTAGTTGCATGGGTAAAACCTCTCCTGCATTGAAATGTCTGAACATTTAACTGCATTCATAAATTACTGGAGAGTCTTTGTTGAAGGAAAAAAATAACATATCTGGCAGCTGTAAAATAAGATACATAGAATATCTTCATGGCTATATTCTGCTCTTCAGGGACTACATGAAGCATAAAACATCAACCTTCCTCACTTCCTGAAATTCATTAAATATAAAAGAAATGATCCTAGGAAATGTTTTGGGAAAGATCTCTGTTTATGAAAGCATAGTATTAGATCATCTCCTTATAACTTTTGGGGAAAAAAAACAACCTTTTTAGCTTTCTCTTTTGCTCCATTCCTGTAACTTCCATTATGGATTATTCTACTGTAAGACTTAATCCTCTTGATAAAATGACTCTTCTTAATACTGTACTGACTTGGGTATATTGCATTATGCAGTAATTTGCTTTTAATCCTTATCAAATAAAATACATGCTAGGACAGTTTTGTTAAACCAGCTATCTATTATAGCTTTTTTTTTCTTCCAGTCAGTATCAGCAATGATGATTGTAGAAAACTTTTCCATGACACCTCAACAATGAACATGTTGTCTACTGCTTACAGCATAATTTCATTTTTTTTTCCTCTAGAGAAATTTAATTTCATTTGTAGATACTAGACTGTAAGGACAACTAGCTTTATTTTTAGCATCAATTTTTCAATGTCCATCATGTCAAGGGAGAGACTTCAGTCTTGGTATGAGCTTCAGTTGGGTAAATCAAGGCTGCATCTAGTGTATTAAGGTTTAGCTTTTATAGCAGTCTTGTAAATTTGGGGTGGGGGATGAGTTTAGTATTGTATTAAAACTTTATGGGTGATCATAGATGATGCAGTGAATCCAGTCCTGCTTTGTTACTGTCAGTTCATAAGATTGTATAATGAAGGAAAAGGCAGGGTTAAATATACAGACCCATCTACCTTCTTATACATATACATGTCTCTATACAACAGAGTGGCATACTTATGTGTATCTATAGATGTATTTATACATGTACGTTTTTTTATTCCTGAGACATCATGCAATTGCTAGTCCTGGATTTCTACATATCAGTGCCTACCTATGCTCCTCTTATACTATCCCAAAAAGCACACTTCAGCCTTAACTGGGTGGAAATCCTTCTGAGAGAAGTGGCAGCTGGTCTTTCCACTTGTATGCAACCCTTTATCTCTCTGCAGAGAGTGGCATTGGCAGAGCTGATGCTGGAGCTGTAAGCATCAGTCTTAGTGATAATGAGCAAACTTGGTCTGTTATGTTTGTCCTTTCCTGTGAGCAGGGTCTGTGCCTCCACTTCGTCATTTAGGGAGTCAGCAACTCTTAATAAATATTAGCCCATAATAAGGCATTATCAGTCAGGGTTCATCGCTGACTGGCACTGAACCAGAGAAACAAATGCAAGTTGAAGCTGATTGATAATGACTAATCTCAGCACCATCTGTCAGTGGTACATCTGTCCAAACCCTGTGGTTCTGCATCTTGTCTAGCACCACTTCGGATGGGACTGAGCTGCCAACTTTGCTGCATCTTGGCTTAAGAAAAGAACCCTTTAGGAATGAGCTGCTGTACTGCTAAAAGGTTCCTGCTGTTGAGAGGCAAGTGCATACCATATACAACCATTTCAACAAATTCCAGCTTTTTTCTCTATCAACAGTCATGTAAAAATATGTCACTGAAATTAATTGCCGTATAATACATAAGCCTTCTCATATCTTCTAGTCTCACTGACTGCACAGATTAATCTTGGAGGGAGGAACGTAATTCCCATACATTTAACGTTTTTGGAATCTCATGGAGAGAGAATGCATGATGGCATTGTATACTGTTTAGTCACCTCACTTGGAAGGGTGCATATTTCTCAGGGGTGATGAAGCAATGCATAAATTGGTTATATCAACTGAATACTAATAAACATTACCTCATCATCATGTATGCAGCATAAGTTGTGTCTTACAGACAATATTTTAAAAATACTTCAGAATTATACAAAATGTTTTACTTTAATTCTTCAAGTTACAAACTCAGGTTACCTTAACACAGCCCAGGAAAGAGAAAAATAAGTATGCTTAAAATGCTTCTGACAGTTTTCTCATACACTAAAGTGTCACAAGCTTAAATCTGAATTGCAAAATCTACCAGAAGAAACAAATGTTTTATTGCCATCTCTTGTCAGAGATGATTTTTAAATCCTACTGATAGATTCATCTATCCAAGCTTGTGTTCTGTGGAGGAAGAGCACCTTTTAGCCCTCCTGTTTACAGAACTCACCAATCTTCTTTTCCTACCCTTCTCCATAAGCCAGCAGCATGGGTGTGGATCAGTTCATGGGGCATTGATGATCTACAGGTATCCAGGGTGCCAGGCTATGGAGTTCCTCTGAGGACCCCACAAGGCTGCAGGGCCATACCTCATTTCTGCTCCTGCTTGGTGACACCTGTGGTGTTACAGTGACCTACTGAAGAGCTATGTGCAGTGTAAGTCAAAAACCAGAAGAAAGGTGCAAGGCTATACCCCACAAGCATCCAAAGGCTTCTTGCACACTGACAAAGAAACATGGAGTTAGCTGACTGATTGTCAAGTTTGGTGTGAATTTAGTAATCTTGGTACTTGGGAGAAAAAAACTGCATGTGCACCATGAAAGAACTGTATGAAAGCAAAAGGAAACAACTCTGCATTGCTAGATGTTTTCTACTTCCAGATGCACCAAATGTCATTAACACACAACTATATTTAGCTTTAATGGAAGATTTAATTTAGCCAGTTTGGGTTGCCCAAAATGGAAAGTTTAATAGGACCCAGCTCTCAGAGAGCTAGTTGGCACTTTTGAATAGATTTCAGTAATTCAAAGTAGTCACTTACAAACCAAGCCACCTAAATACACTTTCTCTGAATATTAGTGTAGACTAATGAGGGAGGAAGAATCCTTTTTTTCATAGCTTGGTTCTGGTAAGTACAAATATTCCAGGACAGCACAGGCACAAGAGACCTGTATGCACATTTATGGGTATTGTGAGATCTTCCATAATTTAACAAAATTATCACCTAGACTGCTGCAGAAAAGGTAGTATTTTATGGTAAAAATATTTTACCTGTTTCAGCACTCTGTCACTTATCCATGAACTTCTATTTTAACAGGAAAATACAGTGTTATAATTGATCCTCATGCTGATTATTTAGGGCTGAAACATGAAAATAATAAGACATAATGAGGCTGATCTGAGTAAAAATATTCAGATAAACAAACGTGATGTTAAATGATGTTAAACATTGTTCCATTAAGTCTAAATTTCCACAGAACCAGTAAGAAAACCCTAAAATGCTTCTGAGCCATAAAGATCTTCAAAGTGACCAAAAGTCAAAAGAATTTTTTCATGTCATTGTAACTTTCTTTCTCCTTAAGGCTTTTTGCAACAGCTCGCTTTCTTTCCAAGAAAAAAAAAATTATCCTAGTTTTAGTTCAGTTTAAATGTAAACTAGCTCACTGCCATCGTTTCTCACAAACTTTAGTTGTCTCTATGTGAACTAGTTTTTTATACTCCAGTTTAAGTGAATGAAGGTTTCAGCATAATTTGCGATATTTGAGTATCTGATACATCCATATGAGGCTAAAAAATACAACAAAGAACCAACAGAAGGCCTGTGCAAGGGGAGATTGTGTGGCCAAGGTTTGATAGTGTAGGGCCTACAAGAGTGGCTCTGTAAGAAGCTTCCAGAAACTTCCCCCATGTCCAGCAGAGTCAATACCAGCCAGTTCCATGACAGGCCCACCACTGGCCAAGGCTGGGCCCATCATATTTGCTGCACAACACCAGTGGCAGCAGGAGGGTGGAGTGGGAATATGTGAGAAGAACAACTGTGCAGGTAACCAGGACAGTGAAAAAGGAGGAGGAGGTGCCCTGGCTGCTGGAGAAGAGTTTCCCCTTCAGCCCCTGGTGCAGCCCCTGGTGAGTCAGGCTGTTCCCTTGTAGCCCATGGAGGTCCATGGTAGAGCAGACATCCACCTGCAGCCCATGGAGAACCCTACACTGGAGCAGGTGGATGCCTGAAGGAGACTGTGACCCTGTGGGAAGCCCACACTGGAGGTTCCTGGCAAGACCTAGAGAGAGGAGTCCACACTGGAGCAAGTTTGCAGGCAGGACTTGTGACCCCATGGAAGACCCGTGCTGGAGCAGTTCCTGAACAACTACTGCCCATGGGAAAGACCCATATTGGAGAAGTTTGTGGAGGGCTCTCTCCTGTGGCAGGGACCCCACTCCGGAGCAGGGGAAGAGTGTGAGGAGTCCTCTCTCTTGGGAGGAAGAAGCAGCAGAGACAATGTGTGATGAACTGACCTGTAAATCCACTGCTGGCCAAGGCTGAGCTCATCAGCACTGGTGGTAGCACTGGTTGTAGGCTGAAGTAACACTGGGCAGGTTGTTTTGCTTTTCATTATTATTTAGCAGTGTGGAAAAAAGCAAATAGTTGAATAAAAATTAAAATAACCTGCCTCTTTCAATAAATTTTTCTCACCCTGTGGCTTGTCCTACATGGGTCATCCTTGCAAGTTGTTTTAGTAATAGCTCAAAGGAAAGCACTAAATTACTGCAGCACCAATGAATCAATTTCACTTGAAGACAGATGTATTCAGGACCAACTCAGCCACCTCAAAGCTTCACCTGGTGAACAAAGAATAGAGGAAGACTTGGTATGAATTGCAGTTAAAGCAAAATTTTGTGATTCAGCTTGTTTTAGCTGAAAAAAAAAGATAATTAATGGAAACAGATCTTCCTGCTTTTGGGTGTGATTGCAAAGATGCCCACTGCTTTTCTGGGCTTCAACATATGTGCATTACAGTTAAACTGGGATTTCTGAGCTACAGCAGCATATATATACATCCATACTGCATTTATACACAATTGTGGAAGTCCTAATGAGTCCCCATGGAGTCTCTGCTACTGACTATGACCCTGCTGTGTTAAGTACTCAGATTGAAATAGATGGTTCAGCTCCAAAACCAGGCATTTCTTTCAATGTAAGAGCAGAGGTGATGAGTAGATAAAGGGGAACAGACCTAATGGTGTAGTTTGCATACTTTGGTACATCAAGCATTTGAATTTGTGCCACAGGACAGAAAAAAACAGCTAAAGAGAAAGGTGTATTTCAGTTGAAATATTCTGTATGCCTACCCATATGTAAAGGGCCAGGGCATTCAACTGTGAGATTCAGGAAAATGTGGAGCAGAGGATGGTCATCTTGAGGTATGCTTGATAGCTTTTTCTGGCACTGTCTGAAGAAGATTACAGTTGATTATTCCCTCAAGACATACATGCTTACTGTTCAGGAACTTTTCCAGTCAAAGTGCAGAGAAAAAAAGATTGTAAGACAAAGACCTGAACAGCACAGAACCCAAATTAATTTGCTGTAAATTCTGTCTTCAGTCCCTACCTTTACCACTTCAAATACATATAATGGCTTTCTTTCTCTGCCACTAGTGAGTTTTGATCTACCATAGGCTGTTTCATGGACCAGACAGGGTGCACGATGAACTAGTTGTGACCTCCATAGATTACAGGTTGCAGTTCACTATTCATTGTTTTTAAGTTGGGATTCTGCCCTTCCAGATGAGAATGCAGGCAGGTGCACCTGGGGTGATGGTATGCTTGTGTGGATATCAGTATTTAATTTAACCTGGGTTTATGGGAAGAAGATAAGTATTTTGTAGCCCTACAAACCCATGCATGGGCAAGTGATAAAGGTTCTCAAGTGAAACCCTATAGATACGAGACCTTTTATTTGATGAATCCAACAGCTGTCCTACTTCTGTGTTAACTGTTAAGTAAAGGGCCCTTAGTGACCCATTAGTCAGAATGTGGGGAATTAAGAGTTTGATAACATGAGTCAGGAGGACATTGAAAGAACTGACTGGGATGCTGCCTTTCTTTGTCAGCTCTGGAGCCCAGGCAACAGGTTATCATATATATCCTGGAGAGACCAAGAAACCACCTCTTAAAAAACTTGTGGAGGATTGAATTTGCATGGGCACTAAATCATTTTAGTGTTAATGCAATATAAATGCTACGTAAATGGATATTGCAGCTGCAATCCTATTAATAGAGGTAGGAGAAGAAAAGAGTTGTATCTGTGTAGGAAGAACCACAGTATCTGTAGTAGCTAATTCCATCTTATTTTTAGTTGTGCAAAGCATTACAGATAATATTTAATATTTAATATTATTTATAATATTTTCACTGTGTATTTAATATTTCCTTTTCTAAGAGCCCTTCCTCTGAATGCTGGCTGGCAATGATTAGCATCTGCTCAATTAGTATTTTAGCTTAGAGTCTTTGAAGTTCAGTGCCATGTAATGCTTCTTGAGCAGGTGGAGAGCTCTAGCTCACATTCCAGCAGAGCACTAAACTGTGGGACAGGGAGGGGACAGCTACAGAGGAGTTGGCTCAGCAGCTCCCTTCTACATCACATGGGCATAAGGAGACAGTCAGACCAGACTGGGCAGTACAATCAGTGGCTGACACAGGATACCTACTGTCTGACTGCTGTCAGGGTCCTGTGATGGAAAAGGAGGGATGGTATCCTTTCACTGTACTTGAACTGTCAGAAATCATCCATCATAGAGAAGTGAGTGTCACTCAAAATGCACAGCACACTCCCCACATTTAATATTCTGCAGGTGCAGTCTTCAATTAGGCATGAGGTTGATTTGCCAGACAACAGTAGCAAGAGGCAGGGAGGACCCCAGATTTTTTCAGGCTTCAGACCAAATTGTTTTTATCACTGTAAGGAAAGAACATTAAAAACTAATCCAAAATGCTCTCAAATTTAGGGATGTGGGTTTTGAATTTTGAATTTAAATTCTACCTTTCTTCACTTCAGGACATTCAGATTCAGCATATTAGAGCAAAAGAGGATGAACTGTCAGTTCTTATCCTTTGAATATTGCACCAAGCTGGTAGGGCACATTTGCAACACTGACTCAGAATATGTTCTTTCCCTTCTTTCAACTGGCAAGGTACAGGAAAAAGAGCTCATATTAGACCATTGGAATGCGTTAAGAAATATTAGCTCTGATTGTGGGTGGTTTTTCTTCGTTTCCAGATCACACAGAAATGATGAAAAACTGGACTCCCAAGAGAAGCTCTGGTCAGCTTAGCCTGAACTCTCCCTTCACCTGCATGATAGTACATGCTGCTCTATCAGCTCCTGCCACTCTTAAATGAGCATAACATGTGCCCTCATCTATATATGCAGCAAGTCAATTCCCTGGGGCCAGAACTGGGGAACAGCCTTGCCTTGCACCTAACATGAAGCAAGAGTTGCTGCAGGGACCAACTTGTAGCAAGGCTAAGATGCATGTGTCTTACCTACACTGGGGTTGGCTACTGCAGTCAGTTCCCTCACTGTAGATGCAAGATGTACCTGAATGAGCTCCAGATTGCTTGCTTTCTGTGGTTTCTGAGACCTGTGCCAGTCAGAATAGAAGAAATCAAATTCTAGTGAAAATTATGTGGCATCCAAAGTGAGTGAACACACTTTCCAAGGAACAAATTATGATGATAATATGGTGAACATCAAAGTATGAAAGGTTTCCTCTCAGGGTTATCCAGTAAAACTACAGAATCAGGAGATCAGGACAATTGTAGCACATTAAAAGGAAAGTGGCTTGTTCTGAAAATGTATAAAAAATACACAAGTGACAGTAGAACTTCAATAAAACTATGAAGATAATCTTCACCTCTGGTCAAACTTATGTTCTAAAGAAGATACTGAGTAAAGTTACATTAAGGTTTGCAATGCAAGCACTGAAAAGTTACAAAATGCCAGAATTAAACTTTCTGTGTATCTCTGTACATTTTTATCTGTACATTTTTATCTGTACAGCCTTGGGCTGTCCGTTTGTTGTGTATGAATTTTGGCAGTTTGACTGAGGATCATGCAGTTTTTTCTGCAAGACTGTCTCATTCAGTGCCCTGGCTGGACTCAGTGATTGAGTGGCTCCTCAATATTGTTTTACCCTCCTATTTCAGCGCATGCCCCATGGACACATTTATTTCATGCTACTCAAACCTTTTCATGTGACAGAGTTATAGATGTCCTATGAGAATTTTTCTGTGGTGTTTACTCATCGCAAATTTTATTTTTGCAGTATTGTGTGGTGGGAGTGGTGATAGCTGAATTTTTGTATTGAAGAAAGGCAGAAAGATTAAGCTTGAAATTAGCCATTAATTTGGACAGCTAATTTGAGACACCAGAGACCATATATTTTGTAGAACAGTTAGTGCAGAATTATTGGTAGACTGTCTTAATCACAAGACCACTCTTTCTCTTACAGAAATCCTATCTTCCTCAGCACAAGCCTTTCAGCTTTTGTTACAGATACACTGAGGAAACTTACATCAGAAACTTAAGCCATCCAAGAAAGTGGTCCACCGCGTGCAACTTTTATTCTGAGTGTCTGAGTCGGCTCTTTGAGCTAATGGAGAAACTGGGGGATGATGATAGGTTGACATCTTTCACGTGATCAGACAATACTAGAAGTAAATATGTATATTACACAAAACTCAGCATTAAGTCCAAACTTTGAATGGTTTTGGAAGTTGATTTTAAGTCTAGCTAATTTGCAGTATCATTCACTGAAGATTGAGCAGTGTGGGCTGCAGCATCATGAGCAAAGTGATGCAAAGATCATGGTTGCCTCCCCAGTCTCCCTATCAGGAACAGCTGGAGGGAAGCAGGTGGCATCAGGTGTTCAGCATAAAGCCTTCACATGATCAGGAACAAAACTAATGACAAGTTATTGTCACTCATACTCCTACATCTTCCTACATCCTGTTGGTATTTTTTAGAATAACTGTAGATGCCTCATGGCAGCTGTCACATTAGCCCTTCACCAGACAAGGAGATCGGAAACTTACTGTTATGGCTTTAACTGTTTGCAGGGTTATATTTCTCTTAGCAACTATTAACCTCAAAGCAGAGAGCTTCTTTAGATCTTGTCAATATATGTTCCTCTAAAAAATAAAGGAAATGAAAGTTTCTACTAAGTCAACGCTTTTATTTAATCTGTTTCTTTGTGTGCCTTCACCCTCTCCTCATCGTAACACTTGGACCCTTCCCACAGACATTTCAATGCAGGTGCTCACTGCCCAAACCTGATGTCCTTTATAAACTCAGTCTCTTTTTCCTTACCAAGCAATACCCCACAGCACAGCTCTTGCACACTGAGAACCTGGTTTCTTGATGAGTCTTTCCTCTTGAGTTCTGTCTCCTTACATGAGCAATGCAAAGCAGCAGATGAGTTTAACTCAGCATCACTAGTCACTCTGTCAATGGTGCTGGTTTCTGTAGCAGTCAACAAAAAGCAGAAAACAAACAAAAAGCTAAATTACACAGTTCCTTCTGCTTGTCTCTGTATCTCTGATGTGCAGCTCATTTAAAGCCAGTTATCTGTTGAAGACAGGAACAAACTCCTGAAAAATACCCTAGTTCCCACCAAGGAATTCACAATACTCTGCCAACACAGCTAATAAAATTAAGGCTGTAAACAAACAGGTATATCAAAATTCAAGGAGCCAACTGCCTACCTGGATCTGTCTAAATAAAGACTAGTGTATTTATATAACAACCTCATGAAATGTCAAATATTTAGAGCATTCACAGTGCAAGAGGACTATTCTGTTCCTCATGAACAGATATTGCAGTGATGTAGGTTTTGTGTATGGATGTTTTATTTTGTCTTTTTACTGATTTAGAATCAATCAAATGGCAGATCAAACTGGCAAATGGAATTATTGAGGTGAACTAAGACACTGCCAAACATTCAGCTAAATGAGAGCCTAATTTATAAATCAAAAAATGTGGAGCTTGCCTGCAAGCATTACATTCTTTAAATCTCTCCTTACATATTTTAGGGAATGGTCTCTGCCTTTCAAACAAGCAAACAAACAAACAGGAAAATATTTAGGGGGTGAATATATAAAGAAAAATAACTAGTTTGGTACAATAGTTTACAATCTAATAACTGTTATGATTTTGAAATGTTTAAATCATAATTCTTGCCCTATTAAAAAAGGTTGAAAAAATTTAAAGTACAAAGCTGCATCATAAAAACATAACAGTTTTGAAGCACCAATACAATGATCCATTTAGTGCCAAATCCACAGTTCAGCCCAGATGTGATTCTGCAGAGGAATGTGTTCAAATCAGTGTGACAATTGCAGAGTCATCAGGAATCTTTTTTTCCTCAAATCTCCTCTAGGGTATTAAATGATTTGTAGACGTTCTCCTTCTGTAACTGTGTATTCTTCCTAATATTCTGATAAACTCTCAGATGCAATGATAGCTAGTGGAAATTTAACAGCATACATTAAAAATAAACAAGATTCAAGAGCTTAAATTTCTCTTTTACTTTCCTTATTTCCTTTAATTTTCCTTATTTCTTTTCATCCTTGGCTTTTGATTTTCACTGAATAGTTAAGATATGTTTGCTCCTTGTGGTTAATTTCTTTCATGAAGCCAAAGAAAATAACCATCATGAAAATGTTAGGCTAGACATGTTCCTTATCATATGTTCTGATTTCTTACATGGTGTAACTCAGATAATCTGAACCAATAGTCCCTATGAAGGAGCTCTTTTAGAGTAGGATTGTCAATTGTAAGAGAAATTAGTTTGATTTAGAGACTAAAGGTTATTATGCTCTCTCCATAATCAGGTTAATTACTGCCACCATTAGATATTGGCACAATTACCGTCACTATTAGATATTGGCACTTTACTTCCATTCTGAATATTTTTAGTTTAAATCCCCAGCCATTCAATATTGCCTTTGCCATTTTTTCCCCAGGTTAAATATTTCCAAACATTTTGAGGAAGTGAATTGTCTTTTGATTATTTAATGGAAAACAATTTTGGATACCTTCTATAACTCTATCTTATTCTGACAGTTGTTCTAAAGCTGAATAATACAAAAGATCATTCTACTGCTGGCACAGCAGACATTACGCAAAATCCTTTAAGGAAGAAATCTGAGATTTTAAGACAGCCAATGATGCACTGGGATAGAAACTATCTGCCTGTAACATTGCTCCAGGATGTGTACACAAGAATCAGTTCCTCACTGGACACCAGGATGAAAATATGAGAATAAAAAGAAATGCAAATGCAATTGACAACATCCAGGAGGACAAAACAGCCTGAAGAGACTAAGCATGAGATGTGCCACGAATCTTCAATACAACTGCAGAGCATTCCCCAAAGGAACAGATGGTAGGAAATTCTGCAGTCATATCTGGCTAATCTGAATCCATTTATAAAATCAATATTACATGTTCTTTTAAACTGTTTCTCACCTTTTCAGTGTTTATCATCTTTGAGAGAGCATGCTCAGATAAATTGAGAAATCAGACCTGTACTACCTTTATCTGATTCTTTCCCAGGAAAACAAAGTATTTCAAATGTCCATTTAATCCCTCTCCACAGACATCATGATTACTGGAAGAAGTAAATAAGAGATGTGATTTTTTAGAATACATATTTAGAAATTATTCTGAATTAAATTTCTTTTAAAAGGTGTTTTTTTTCATCAGAGAACTTAGTTTCAATTTTGCATAATTTAAGAGGGTAATCTCCAAATATGGTTAAAGGCAGAATATTTAATTGCATAACTGGAATGGCTAGATGAATGACAGATGCTTCCAGCTTAAGAAGTTTAAGGAAGAACCTTCTGGCCAGGTGCCTAGCCCTCCTCTGGTCTCCACTTTGTTTTGTTTTTTTTCTTTGTGGAGGTTGTGTCTTACTGTCCTAAAAACTCCATATCAGGAATTGTGAAGTCACATATGTCATTTTACCCTTTTTATTAGATGGTGACATTTTTGCTTGATGCAGCAGGAAAATGGCTTTCCAGACAATTTTGCAAGTTCGGGGGTGTCACCGATCTGCAGCATTGGTGTATCTGAAGCTGAGGATCTACAACCCTCACAATAATTCTTAAATTAGCCTGAGGTTTTTGGGGATGAAGGCTCATTTGTATGGTCTAGAAAAGACAGCCTTTACCTGTTTTTGACATCTGAACTGCTACAGTCAGACAGTTTTCCTGTGCCTGGTGAATCATAGTTGTGTATGCAGAAAACTGAATCAGCGCTGTGACCTTACTCACTAGTCACAGGTACTGCACGGATATAACAGTTTATCGCACATTTGCAGAGCAGACTTCTAAAAAAATGAAATCCAATTGAAATATGATTCACATAACAGAATTTGATTAAAAGAGCACTGATACCAAGACCTGTGTTTCCCTCAGAGGGGGGTGATCCAGCTGTTTAAATCAGTTATTTTAGCCCTAGACCTGCAAAAGTCCTCCAATGTCAGTCGTAGCACCTCAGGATTTCCAACATACCCCCTGTGGTACTCTGGGCATTCCTGAATGAAGTAACAAGGGGATTGCTCTTGCTCAAACAGTATTTCTTTGTGTCGAGCAATCTTAATATGATAATATTCTAAGAGAGCCCTGGCAGCAGAAAACAGCCTGATCTCTTTCTGATATTACCTGAAGGCCCTGACCATTATACTAGTCACTGTGTTGTGAAGGAAACAGTTTTAACAAGAGGGACAAAACATTCATGTCTACAGTGACAGCCTGATCAACAGAGAAGTTTTGTGGGAAAGTGGAAATGGGCTCCCTCATCCTCATGGTTGATGGATGAGCACTGTGACTGAATCCATTGCTTTGCCCTCCCCATATGAACTGGCATTCCAAGTGTTGTCAGCTTCCCCATGTGTTTGGAGTTATATCTGAGAAGGATGAAGGGTAGGCCGCAGGCTCTACTAGCTCTGAGGGAGTGTATGTCACCATCTTGGTAAGAATTGAGGAACTTAATTTAAGAATCAGGTGTCTACATATTTCAGGCATTGAGTCAGACAGAAGCTGAGCAGAGGTTTCAGGGATCTATATTTGGACTGCAGTCCAGAGAGGCAATTTGGTAGGATACCAGCATGACAAATGTGACAGGCTTATACAAATCCTCACCTTCTCTTCAGAAAGATAGTTAACAGGGCTTGGAATTAAGAAGAGTGCAGATGTGAGATCCATTCCATGCCATGACTTTGGTCATCTCACTCTCATACTGGTCCCAGAGAAGAATCCAGGTGCTCTGTGCTTCACCAACTTTTTCTTCAGATGCCATCCTTTCCTTGACACTGCCAGCAAAACTCTTCCCCCTTCCTATTTCTCTTCCTGAGCCAACAGGCACTTTAAATGTACAAGTACAGCTGAAACTTTCATTTAGATTCCTGACGACTGGCACCACAGTTATTATATCCCCAGACTGACAGTTCCTGCTGATTGGTGCCACTCAATTCAGAAAGCAATATCACTTTGATATATCAACCTGGCAACTGCCTGCAGGAAGCTATTCTAGTCCTTCTCTCTGAATTTCACTCTAAGAAATATACTCCTTTCAACAGAATTTTTAAGGGGAAAAAAAGGCAGAACATTTAAGAGAGGGGATGGGAATCTCAGTATGCCCCTCAGAGCCTTAAACAAGAGCATCTTTTTTTCTTATCGAGGAGGTAGTAACTCTACAGGAGACAAAGACCTTAGGAAGAGCCTTTACTCCAGCATTTTACACATTGAAGAATCCAAGTCTTATTCATAGAAAAAGGAAAGGGTTTTTAAAAATTTACCACTGACCTATATGTCCTTTCTGAAGAATTTGACATGTTGGTGTTTAAAGAATATGTTGTTTGATGTTTCAGTTCAGGCTTTGTTGTGGAGCTCAAGGGTCAAGCAGTCAAGATGTTAATGGAGCAAAAACAGTTGGTGGAGTTGTGCTCAGTAGCACTTCAGCTGGGAGGATTAGGAGAGAATTCCCTGGGTTACTGACAGTACTCAGCAGCTGCCAAGTTAGGGGACAGTCCACTTGCCCAGTGTAGGAATTGGTGAAAAGTAAAGACAAAATCATAATGTGTAAGAGTTTATCTCATAGGTGGAAACTAACACAACTGGAGTACAAGAAAGCAGGCAAATGGATTTTATTTAAACTGTGTAGAAGGAAGGAAATCTGAAATCAAGAAGCTGCAGAACCAGAATAGAATTAGATCAAAGTCAGTCTGTGTTTCCATTTACATTACTACTGATAACTACTGATAACCTGGTAGAAGACTAATCATGTTCTCTTGCTGCCAAAGTGCTTTCTATTTTCTTCTGATAATAGTATCATCAGCCTTAGTCATGACCAGCTCTTCCTGGACTTATTTCTAACACGGTGCTCTGAGGACAGAAATTTTGCCTCTGTCCCATGGCACAAGAAATAGCCCAACTTGAATTCCCTATGCAGGCAGCTACAGCTGGCCTTACTGGGTACTCTGACATGCACACAAGACAGTCTTGAGGATCCATCCCTTAGGTCTTCTGCAGTTTCTCCTCTTATTTTCTTTTAGTGCTTAAAAGTTTTCCTTGATTTTGTGGGGAAGTACTGCCTGGCTACTACTTATTTCTAATAGTATTTTTCCCATTCCTAAGTAACTGCTTTTCATGGAGGTAGTAGTCTCATAATAGCGATGCGAGCCAGAGCCTGTGGTTCAACCTGAAAGCTCTGGGATCAGACATAGGTCTATGCTGTGAAGTGTTTTGCTAGAATTGCCAATAGCAAGAGCCCAAGGATTTTCCAGAAATGCAGGTGTCTCTTTATGATTTCTTTATCTTCTCTGAATGTGATTGCATTCCCTTTAGCTATAGTATGTATCATCCTTCTATTTAGAGTTATTTTCTTAAGTGTATCTGGAGGGTAGTGGAAGGCTCTTAGAGAAATGGTATTGCATGCTTCAGTAATGCTGTATGAGAATATTCATTCACTGGTTTATGTAAGAAGGAAGCAGATGTTTTTGACATGTCTGAAATTTAAGAACACTTTATCTTGGTGAACTGCTTCTATCTGTTGCTTCAGATATTTTTTACCTGTGCACATCTCCAAAGAAAGACAGTATTTAGAAGGAATAGAGAACTGAGTTCTCAAACATGCTGCTGCTGCACATGGAGGTCACAGCAACTCTGTGCACTTTGTTAGTAATACAATTGCAGATGGAGCAGGTGGCAACACCTATTATATTCAATCTTATTAATTGAATGCCTAGTTAGAAATATCAGTTTTTAAAAGATTGTTATATAGCTACTAGATACAGTGATTTAAAGGCCAGTTATTCAGCAGCTTTCCCCTAAGATTTAAACTGATTTGCTTGTAATAACAATGCCACAATTTCTTTATCTTCTGCTATGACCTTTTGGTCCCCTTGCTAGGATGTAACATTTCACACTTTTTCTGTCTGTGTGCATAGAGCCAGAAGAGCAATTAGGTCTCCTGCTTCAACACATCTATGAAAGGAGATGCCAAGATGTAAAAGAGGCTTTTTAAATCTTTCTTTCAAAGCTACAGTTATCTGCATGAAACTGGATTTCTGAATGACTTCATTGCCAAGAAGTGGGAATATGAGGTAACTGACAGCCCTCTGCATCTGCACACCCTCACGTCCTCATTTACATGCACCAAAGTGATCGAGAAAAATAAAAAAAAATGCTCTATTGCTATGAACTGTTGAGGAAGGTACATATAATAATAAATTTTGGTGTTTGTGCTGGAGCCAGAAGAACATGCAAAATGTTCTCCTCCAACTAGCAGGTAAGTTGATTAGTGGACTACCCTCTAAGTGGAGCACTGGACAATCTCTGAGTTGTGGTCAGGCTACTGGCAACATCTTGCAGCCATCCCTTTTGCTCACTGTGCACAGACTCTGCGAGGAGCAGTGCTGGTTCCTGGCCTTGTGCTCCCCCCAACCACACTATGAGACACCTGGGCCTGCACAGTGAAACGCATCTCAACCCCCTCCTTATGCACCATTGAAAGGAATATTGTGATGAAGCTACTGCCTCCTTCCTAAGCATTCAGTCAAGACAAATTTGCATTTAAAATAGTGCTCATTCAGAAGTGCAGAAGACTTCTTCCTACCATAGGATAATATTTTGGATGGTATCAAAAATAATTTAAGAGTCTTTTGTGTGAAGAAAAGAAATTTAGAGACTATTCTTATATTTGGATTATCTTTCGTACTTGAAAAACAAAAAGTGTTCCCAATGAAAACAAAAGGATGACAAGGGAAAATGTTTCTGGAAAATGCTTCTATTTCTGGTGCTGACTCCCTTTTATACCCTCTTTGTTGCAGAAATGCAGCACCTGGTCAGATGGGCTGCTCATACAGCTAGCAAGTCCTTCTTGTCTGGCTGTTGAAGGCATCTATGTGTCAGTCATGGGTCACAACAAAGTGGTGAGATTTACAAACTACAGGCTTGTTTTGACATAGAATGAAGAGGAAGATTTTTCTTTTTTTTTAGTGCAAAAAACCTGAAGATGGAAATGACCCCTTGGGTATGACAGGATCCATGTGTGTCTCTCCTAAGCACTCATGGAGATTTCACAAAAGCAGACTGAGATGATGAGGCTGCCAATCTCTTTCCCTCCAGCTAGTTATTACTGAGATGTCTCCCAGACTTGAGTAAGCTGCATGGAGTTCACAGTGGTGCTGGAGATGATGATAAGTCCACAAAGATTTACTTTGCATCCAGTATCCCTTGCACTCCTGCACTCACCATTAATGACCTTTCCACTCAGAAAGGTTGAGAGTTTTGTTTGATGTTTTTAACCATAAAAACCCCATATAAATAAAGAGTATCCTTTTCTTCATTCTCCCTACACCAGCATATTCAGTGAAATAGTATCCATATATTGAGCTGAACAGGGAGTGTATTTTTGAGAGGAAAAGGCTACGACATCCCAGGGAATTCTCAGAAAATGTGAAACACTTCACAATATGAATCAACAATCGGATTTACAGTGTGTGCAATATAAGCCATGTCTGGATGTAAGATGTCATTGTAGATGTCAGTGAAAGAGGAGAACAATGAACAAAAAGAGTGTGGGGAGTGAAAGTAGCAGAACTAAATCCAAGTCTTTTGTAAGTGGACATTAAAGCACCGATTTCACATAAATGATAGCATTCTGCTGAGAAGGACAAAATGGATATACGGTTCTGGCAGACTGGTTTTGTGCAACCTGGGATTTAGTCACATGTGAAATGTCTTCTACACTGACTCAGACAAACTCAGAGAGACCTGCTGCATAAATACTCCACCTGTGTTTCTCCCACAGCAACAGAGAGAGGTGACAGGGTTACTAAGAATGCGTCAGACCACTGGATTCTCTCTAAGTGCTCTCAGGACAGCACAGCAAATTGATAAATTCTCCACATTTTCTGGCTAACAGTTTTATAGCTAGAATACCTTCATAGATTCCACTTTTGCAAAGTTCACTGTTAATGAGAAATATTATTTTAGTTTTGTATTTATTTTGCATTTGTAGAAAGGCTGCACTTTTGGCAAGGTTTTCTGCACTTGCTGTTGTTTTCTTGGAGCTACTCTGTACATTTTCAAATGAAGTATTTCTTCATAATAAGATATGTCAAACTTCATTTTGCAGTGAATCAAAAAGATTCTGTATTGAAGTGCCTGGGGAGAACTTTAGAAACTGAAGCATGCCTAGAATTAAAACCTGAGGTTAGGCAGCTTGTCCTAAAACTCAGATTGAACAGCAAAGATTCCCAGCAGATGATAAAGGATATGCTCTGTAGAAAATAGTCTGGAATAATTAATAACATTTGATTACTTTCTTGTTTTGCTACATTTCAGTGTTTTGACTTGACAAAGTTCCATTGGCACACTGCTCACATGCTTATGTTTACTTGCAAATATCTATTTCTGGAACCCATCAGAGGCACTACCTGAGCCCAAGATCTGGCTTTACTCTTACACTTAAGAGCCTCAGGGCCTGATTTATATTCCTTGAAAGCTTCACAAAAAAACCCCCAGATTCTAGAGGCAGTGATGTTAGTGCTTCAGAAGGTGGCAGTCTGCCTCTGAATCGTAAGAGAAAGCGTGCTCCACAGTCAGGTGGTGGTGAACACTACATAAATCTGGATAATGCAAAGTGATAAACATTCATGAACTGCTCCACCAAAGCAAAGCCAATGAAAAGCTCACCAAAATGAGTGACCAGTCCCTTCCTGAAAATGGACTCATGCAAACATGGATTGAGTCTGGATTGAGTCATTCGTACATTAGAAAGCTGGTACATTGGAAAGTACAACTTTGGTACATTGGAAAGCTGGGCTCATGCCTCCTTCTGTGTCATAGGATACATAGCTGGGTTGTTTTCCTCAGTTTTAGTAAAAGTCTGCATAAATGAGTTTTCTTAAGTGGAGTAAGTTTATCTGTTGAGCTTTTTTTGTCAACATATTGGAAAGAAAAAGAAAGAAAACAAGTAACACATTCAGGATGTTATGAATCGTTGACCTATATTTGAAAATAAAATTAAAAAAAACCAACAAGCCAAAAAAATTCAAGTTTATGCAGTGGCTTAGTTTTTGAGTACTCAGTTTAAAAATTAAAATCTAAGGAAAATGACCTATATTTGCCCTATGAAGATTGCCCCCATCAGATGCTTCAAGATATGTACTGATAAATAAAGGCATTCAAAATCAACACTCACTTTGAACATTATAACTGTCTTAGATACAGAACAATCTCAAATTTTGTCTCTGTTTGTATAGCTGTGTGTACATAAATATATAGGCATATATATATATATATATATGCAGGTTTTTCATGTGTGTGAAAGGATTTTTGTCAGACACTGTATGGATGATTCTGAGAGGATATTCAACACCAATTCCTCTATTGAAATTATGAAAATATAATTGCATTAAGAGAAAAAATCTGTAAGTATATTCTAACATCTTTAATACAGCTGTAAAAATTGTGATGTCCCAGGAAAAGGAAGTCTCACCACTGAAATTTCAATCTATCAGAGATGAAAGCTAGATGTCTTTAATGGGTTGCTGTTTTATAGATATGAATAAGAGGGAAACTTCTATCCGGTTTGTTTTATCACTCAAAACTTGTTTAGAACATATTTTCTATATCATGAGTACCCAGTCACAGTTTCAAAGTGTGTTCCCATCTCTTCCTATCTAATACTACTAAAATTGCACTGTATTGAAATATTCTAACCTTTTCTTTTACATCTGTCTTCTGCACTAGACTCTATCAGTCTTAGGGTACTTATAAAATAGCAGACAGGAAAAAACTAGCAAGTTACTCCCAAGAAAGGGTGAGTTCCCTACCTCCATTCTTTCTACAGCAAGAGACTTTATTTTTTTCCACATTTATAGAAAACATGTCTTTGCAGCAAAGATTTCCCTCACCTCAGGTTTTCTTCTGTGTTTCACCTCAGGCCAGCCACCATTCATTGTATTTCTGTGCACAGCATCAGATCCTTTAAGATAAAACAGATTTTGCAATTATTCTGATTATTTTGGTGGTGTTACATTGTTTTATGAAACATTTTTAATATAATAAGTATTAGGATGATACAACAAAAAATACTGTTTATACAGAGAAAAAATCCATAAAGAAATGTTTTCTTTGAACAATACTACTGCATTAAAGTGTCGTTGCAGAAATAGAATAGTTTGATATAAACATTAATTTTGTAGTGCAATAAAAATGATCAAATGCCATAGCAAAATGCACCTGACCACATATGTGAAATATTCAAAATACAAAGGAGGTTTGTAATCTGTTTGTTTTGTTAAACTTAGAGCATAGAATAAAAAACATTTGCTTCTGCATCCTCTCACTTGTTTTTTTATTTCTTTACAAAGAGAGCATCAGTGCATATGAACAAAACAGCTCCACTCAGTAGGGCACATAGCTCAGAGCATTCTGTCCCATTTTCAGTGACCTGGAAAGCATGAAGGCTGTCGTGCTGGAAAAAGGGGGTAAACATAAAAAAGAAGAAAAAAGATAAAAAGGGAGAAAAGAGAGAGAGAGGGGAAAAAATACACACCAATCTAGTTGTATACAAATAGTACCTTCATCATCAACATAAATTTGAAACCTATCAGTTTCCTTGGAGAAAGTGATTATCAAGGAAGTGGAAACATGGTGCTCTGTCTCACCATGGTCTCATTTGGGAAATGCTGAGAAACAACAGTGATAATGAATTTGAAAAGCAACATCTCTGTTACTGTCATACAAAATAGTAATAAATAAAAGACAAAAAGCCACATGCTGGAGAAAACAATGGGACAAAACCTCTCATAGGAGAACTCTTATCACCTAGGACACCACTGACTGAAGCATTATTTTACTTCATGGGTTTTTTTTTTTTTTGAGGAGTATTACTCAACATAATGAGACATTATTCTGGTTATACAAAATCAATTGGAATAAATTCCAGTATTATGACATAGTGGTGACAATTCCACACATCCCCACTGAAATAAAGAAGACAATAGGGCTTATTTCCATTGCTTAACCTTTTCCATAGTCACCCTGTCACTAAAGGATAAATGTTGTTTCTTCTTGTCTCCTATGGAATGACCATGTCACTCACCAGGCAAGAACTTAGCCTTCAGGGCAAGATGCAGGCACAAAAGGGCATCAGTTTGGTGGGTATTCATGGGATGAACAGGAAGGGAACTTGAGCAGCAGTAATTTTGGGTAAGGTAGAGATAACAGTCCAGAGAAAGATCATTGACCAGGTATTGTATAGACATGATAAAAGCTTTGCTGACAGTGGTGGAGTTTCACATAGAGTTTTCTCTTGTTGCAGAAGGTCACAGGCAAAATTTAGTTGAGCTCTCACAGTGGCTATGGGACCAGTGCATGAGTCCTGAGGAACTGCAAGATGTGCATAAGTGATTAGCCAAATAGAAGAGGAAAAGCTGTTTGTAGCGAAGGGTCCCTCTGACTTAGGGACATGATGATTATTTGTTACTGTCTGTCTTTAATGAGGCATCTTGTAAGCAGTCAAAGGAAAACTCTCAAGTGCTAACAGCACAAGCTGGACTCGTGTTGTTCTGTAGTGAAACAAGTGCAAATGAAAGGGCAAATTTTCAAAAAGGTGAGACTTGCTTTTGTGATCACACTTTGAAAAATTTGCATCTGTAATTCAATTATGTATAGAAATTTGAATACTACTATTTCTAGCTTCCAGATGGCTAAAAAGTTAAATAATTTACATGGAAAGAGATGTGCAAGCTGAGCACATATTTCAAAACATAGAGCACAGTTTTCCTTGCAAACTGGGAAAGATGGTCTTGGTCTGTCTAAAAATGTTAGTTGGTGGCTGACATCATCACTGTAACTTATTCGTATTATAAATCCAAATATTTGTAGAATTCCTTATTCCTTTTGTCTCATATTATAGTCAATGCTTCAGTATTATGGTGCAGTGTGGTTGACACTGGCTTCCTGTATCTTACATCTTAATTCTAGTCTTATATATAGCTGAGAACTAGCCACTCTTGATAAAATTATTGGCATTAGAAGTAGGTGAAAAAACAACAGTATGATAGAAGCATCAGAAGAAATCAGTGCAAAATAATAAAGCTTACAAGGACTGTGATATTTTGTTAAGTATAAACCTATAATTGGTCATGTTTGTTTTTAAAACTGATGATATGTACAAGAGCATGATATCTTTTTTATCATTTCTGTCATGGAGGTTATTCAGAAATAGGATATATTTATAGTTATACAGATATATTATTTATGTTATAAATTTAAATATTTATATTTAAAATTATTAGCAACTATTACAGCTTTTAAACTGGAGAAAAACTGGCAGTTCTATAAAAATAACGTTCCAAAATAAAATTAGCTTTAAATATTAAAACAAACAGAATTATATCACCAAAAATAAATAACTGTCACTGATATGAGACTAAAAATCTAAGACTTGGCTGTATCAACTAGCTTCTCAATGAAGTGAAAAGCACTGTGATGTGGTTTTAAAATCATGTGAAAATCAGATACATCGGGAAAAAATGGTGCCAGAATTGTGACATCTAATATATAAAAAGTGTATGCAAAGTAACACCAATCAGTATTTAGGAATATTTTACTAATATTGTGACATGCTTGTTGGGAAAATAAAGGAAGAGGTAGAATAAAATTTAAAGATGGCAATTTGAGGAATGAAGAAATGGAGTCATAGAAATATAATTTCTGATTAGCACATTATGCAAAAACATTGAAACTATGAAGAAGAATTTTTCTAAGTGTCCAGAGTCTGTATAAAAATCACATGATAGCAACCAAACTGAAGCCAAATACATAAAACTCAACCTAGTAGCCATATTTGTAATTTCAAAATGTAATCTAACAAATTGTGATTATATTGCCACCAGTCTTAAAAAAACACACACATAAGACTGGAAAAGTGAAATGTGTAATATATTAAATGTTAAAGGTAAGATGAATATAAGCAGCAAATTCTGTCAATAAAATATGCAATTATCAACAAATTTCCCAAGATTTCTGACTGTTGTTACTCTCAATATGTTCCAAATTGTGTTGCCTTTGTCATGAGGTTTCAAATGAGTTCTACTCAGCTCTGCAATACCACTGGATGTGAATATTTCTGTACATTGATTTTGATTGAGTATTTAGATCAGTTAAAGAAATTAGCAGAACCCACAGGAAAGCAGTAATTAAAAAATAGTTATAGAAAACAATATCTGGACAGATTCAAAAGATCAAGCATTAGCTGATATTAAAATATTTTATTGACAATGTCCTTCATACTCTCCAGAATACTGATTCTTCATTTTAAGTCACTTCAGAAAAAGCCATTATAAGAACAGAAATTGTCTTTTGGAAAATAATTATTCTATCTGGAAATATTTCATTGTGGAGAGATAGAATCATATACCTGAGAAAACTTCAACTTTCCTCTCTACTTTCATTTTCTTCTGTTCCCCTTACTTTTCTTGTATCTGTTATAAATGTTTTATATTATTTTCCTTCTTTCTTCACATTCGCTCATTTATTAAGCTTCTCTTCCTTTCTTCATCCTTCACATGCCACACATCACACTTTCACACATTATCTCCCCTTGCACTCACTTTTCTCTTCAACAATTTTCCCTTCCCTTCCCTTCCCTTCCCTTCCCTTCCCTTCCCTTCCCTTC
>VZRZ01007585.1:87064-128884 GCA_013398175.1 Climacteris rufus
TCCCTTCCCTTCCCTTCCCTTTTTTTTTTGCGCTTCTTACCTAATTCTTTGTAACTTCTTTCCCATTATGTCTCTGCTTCTGAGAGGAACAATAATGCCCCCAAGTCTTTGCAATTTGATACTATTAAGTCCTCTGCAGTAGTTTTACAGAAACGGAAAGGACCCTTGGAAAACACATTGACTAAAGAGTGGGTATGCTCCAGTCTTCTGCTCAGTTCTGTTACTATTCAGCTTTATGATTTTGGGTAAATTCCTGAGCTTTATTGACTTGATACTTTTTATTTGCTTTCATATATGCACAGGTAATGAAAGGTAAATCCTTCAATTTTCAATCTTTCTTTCTTTCTTTCTTTTTTTTTTTTTTTAAGTCTGTTTGGTTGACCAGGTACAGACAAGAAATAATGTGCTTACTGAAGTGTGCCATACCTGGTCACCACTGTCACACATTCACCATGAGGTTGGTTGTTGGACTGAACAGTGGCAGCACAAACCCTTTGACCTGCTGCTCTTGCAGAGAGTGATGGCTCTTGTTTTAGCCACCTGCAGCTACTTTTTAGCTACCTGTACTGAGAATCACCTTGGGTATTCTCCAGTGGTAGTGAGCACCTTGATGATGCCTCAGGGCTGTTACAGAAAGTTGTGTGAAGTATTTTCAGAGCCCTAAAATTAGTTTTGAGGACAGCCTTTCTGCACATGCTTACAAGCACTGGGGATCCTGCAAGCTGTCCAGACTGAGTTGGCAGAGGGAGAGATGAATGAGGGTGGTTATAAAGATGAATGTCCTTTGGAGCATATTTTCCTGTCATACCAACTGTGCAAGTCCTAACATAGCCCAGAGCTGCCTCATGAGCAAAGGAGAATGAATAGTGAAGCAGTTTATCCCCAAGGACCCTGCCAAGGATGATCTAGAAAACCACATAATACTGTGAAGTTGGCTGTGAATGAGTAAATAGGTCCTTAAAGTGTAAGTGTTAACACTGTGAACAGTCAGTAAAGACAGTGCTGTGAATAAATACTTCAAGTCACCTAAACATCTCATGGCACTTCAATAAGTTCACTACTGTTCGAGTTGTTCTGAACTATATTTTACAGAGACTTCAATAGGTGTGTGAATTTTTAACTTGACAAGTATTTGTCTTGCAAAGGGCACCACAAAAATATATCATCTGTGCCCTTTTCTTCTAGACTTTCCTTTACTTATTTTTCTTCTTTTATCCTCTTGCTTTCAATCCGCTTGTATTTTTTCTTCAGTTTTTCTCATCTTTCTTTCTCTCCATCTATTTTCTACAAGATGTTGAAACAAATCTTAATATGTGCTAATGAGTATTCCCAGGTGCATTTAAAATTTATCTAAGGAGGAGCAGAAAGAGAAACAGTGGGCTGAGGAGAAGAAAGAGCATAGCTCAGTGTTGCTTCCAGGTTGAGCTCATTTCAATAATCAGCTGCAGCAAGTCATGTCTCATTCGTTGTGGCAGGAAGGAAAAAAGAGAGAAATGGAGACAGATTTTATTTTCTTTTTTTTCGTAAAATAATATTGAAATTCTACAGAACCTCTCAGACTCCCAGCAAGCTGCTTGGTCACTGTGATACTTTCTAAAACACGTCATTACTTGTACCTAACAATTCATTTTTAGATTAAGATAAAAACCAGCGGCACTTTTTTTTTTCCATGAATGAAGCTGGGAGCAGAGCAATAGCAGTCACATTCACTAAATGCAGCTCTGGTGTTTTGGCTCCCCCAAAATTCACAAAGCAATGTAAATACCTCAATCCCTCATATCAGGGGACAAGGCTCCAAAAGGACAAGGCAGTGCAGCAGCTGGTGCTGGACGATGAAGAAGCTGAGGAGAGAAGACTGGTGCATAGCAGCATGTTGCAGCGCTTGTGCATGTCATGGGGATCCCTGATTTTGTGCTAGCTGATTAGGATTTTTTGGGCATGATAGAAGGAGCTGCCCGTGGAGCCCATGCCAGAGGAGACAAAAGACACTGTGGGCCTTGTGCAGAAAGCCTCCTCTTCCACAGGTGGCATGGGGAGAGGGAGGGCAACTGCTCTGTTGCCCTGGGAGGGAAGCAGCTACATGGATGCCAAGAAAACTGCCTACCCTTTTTTGTGCTTCAGTCCTCACCTCTTAAATGAGATAACACCTCTCTGGAGCCTCTGAGGAGAAAGCTGTTACTCATTAATGTCTGCTCAGATGCTATAATAGTGAAAGCCATATAACTAAATATAGCCTGAGCCCCTAATGTGAGGGAAACACTGTCTTCACGTGAATGAAAGAATATCAAGCTTCCCCCCTTCCTCCTGATTGTAGTTTCCCTCCTGCATGAAAATTTCCCTTGAGAGTCCTTGCATCCTTGTTTTTTCTCTTGTGGTGTAAAATTATCTTCTGTTCCTCTGAAAACCAAGATGCCAGCTGCTTCCCAGTGAAGGGACAGAAGGCAGCAGCCCTTTTCTAAAAGCTCAAATCAAGCTATAATTGACAAGGCAGGTTCCTTCTTCTGTGGATTACTGGTTGAAATGTTTTGGTGCCTGCTCTACTGAAAGGAAATATAAGTGTCAAAATAAAGCTCACCAGATCCCAGTCTCATTTCTTATTGTCTCAGCCTCCTGGGAATCTCACTGGCAGTCTGAGTGAGGCTTCAAGATGATGAGCCTAGGCATGTGGGACAGCCCCGTTGCACAGAGAGCAGTCACTGTCTGTGGGGATCCAGGACCTAGTTTGGCAAGAGGTGGAGATTCCCAGATATGTTTATCTGCCATCCATCCTGAATGAGCCCTGTCTCTGTTCACAGGTGGAGATTTTTTATCTGTAGCACCTCTTGAGCAGGTTTCCCAGCATGCTGGCAGGAATTTGACAAGTTTGGGATAGAAACCTCCCTGATGGTCCAAGTTCCTTCAAATTACTGCCGGAGTTTTTGTTGAAGCTTGCAGAATTAGAACCCTCCTCACAAAACAACAACAGCCTTATCCTAGGAGGTGTCTGTCACTGAAATCCAGACATAGAGGAATTCTGTTGTCTGGGCAGGATGGGATTCGTGGTAGCTCCCATTTCCACAGACTGTCCTCCTATGAAGAACCAGAGAGAGGGTGTGCCACAATGTGGGAAGGGATTTAACCTCCTCTCACTCTTCCACAATAGGATATTTTCCAGTTCTGCACATGTAAAGATCAGGTTCTGCATTTATAATTACATATTTAGATTATTGTCACTATATAATGTGTGAGCTCTAAGTAATTTATGTATTTTGGTGTCCAAATCCTACTACCTGGTTCACAAAGACTGAATCATAAAGCACAGATTCCTTAGACAGGAATAGGTGTTGAACAGGACAGAAATCTCAACACAGTGCCTGTTATTTAACCATCATTTTCATATTCCCGTTTCCACAGCTTCTACCAGTATGTTTTCTACATGCAGTCTGTTTCCTACCCTGAGAGATCAAAAGAATAATTGCCAAAATTCTAGTCTTGTGATGAGTTTGTTCCTCAAAGCTGTTTCCACTTATTTTGCTGTGGAACAGAAGGAAAAGACAGGGTCAATCCAACCTTGTCTTGAATTTTGTACTGAGTACAAAATGCATACATATGAGTACATATGCACTGATTTCATAATAATCAGAAAGTTGTGTTCTATTGCTTTGTTTGGGTTGAGTTATATGATTTTTGTATTTACTTGTTAATGATGACTCTGTCTATGAATAACTCTAGGGGTTGTTTAAAATATTTCCATCAGAGTACAGTATGTTATTCAGACTGTAATGCATAATTGACTTACTGGAATTATTATAGTAACATTATTGATACATTCCATATAGACCCGAGAATATATTTCATAATAACTTCTTTCACTTTCTGTAAGAAAAGCTGACCAAGATTTGTGCTTCTGTGCTGTCTGGGGGGATGATTCCATATACATTTTTGCTAATGTAGTCATTTTAATAGAACAAGCTTTGACAAGTAAGTGGTGTATGGAAAAGCTGGGGAAAGGTTTTCAAATAGACCACATGTATGAAAAATATTGCTTCAACCACAGCTTCAATACACTTTCATGCAATACTTTAAGGTGCTTTCAGAGAGTTCCAATTATCTACTCTACTTCATGCACAGCCAAAGGATCTCAAAAGTAGCCTCTTATTTAAACTTGGTGAAGATTTCTATATTAGTACCTGATGGAACTGCCAAATCAGTAATTTTCTCCTATCTTCTCTGTCACACTGCACAATGGATTAATTGAGGCATCTTAGGCACTTACCATGTTTTAACACAAATCCACGTGCATATCACTGTAGTGATAAGTCTTGTCAAGGAAGAAAGAATGAAACTTCTAAGCAAGCTGAAATTGAAAACACTAGACCAACTGATGCTCTCTGATTATCCTAACATAAAAAAGATCCACTTTGATTCTGTTTGGCACCTATTTAATGAAGAGGAGCTCTATACTTGTCAAGGAAACAAATCTTCCATCCAGTAAGACATTTCCTAACTCCTGATTATCCATTAAGTTGGCTGAAACTTCCATCCAATTATCCATCTACTTGGCTAACTCTTAGCGTTTCTTTCCTTTTTTTCTTTCCACCAGCACTTTTAGAGCCTTTACTACGTTCTTCCCTCAACTTATTTCCTGAAGACTTTCTTACATTCAGGAAAAATAGTGGTTGCAGTTGTTGAGAATAGGAAGTATATTTGTCAGAAGCATATAGCTAGCAGCTGAGTGAAGCATATGTCACTTTCAATTGATTCACACTAGATTTTGAAGAGCACTACAAGTGCCAGGACTTTGAGACCATGGAGAGAAGGAACAGTTACACATCACCTCCTTTTCTCTTTCTCAGTTGGCTCCCCTGTCTTTGTTGAATTGCACACCAGCATCCTGTCTTCATTCTTAGTATTCATCTCAGCTTATGTCCTCTGAATTCACTCAGCTCGTCCTGTGAATTCACTCTCAAATTGATAATTATGACAAAATCCATCTTAAACTTTTAAAACAAGAAAAGCTCTTGCTCATTCTGCCCTCAAGACACTCACAATAAATATATTAAAGCAGCTCTATTAATTAACTCAGAACCTTTCCCAACATTTGTTTGCTAATATTCCCACAGTAAACTTTGAGGTTTGTTCAGCAGAAATATTGTCACTTCTTAGCCTGTTTGGAACTGCTTTTATAGAGAGCCTAACACATGGTCACTGAGTGACATGTCCTTGTCTAGGCACTATGGTTGCTATATTATAAAGGTAGACATGAGAGATAGTTCCTAAATAATCTAGAGAAATCAATAATGCTAAGTATCTGAGATGTAAGCATAAGACTCTAAGGATGGAGATCCCACAGCTCTCTGTGTGATCTGTTCCTGTGTTTGAACATTTTCATGGTAAAAAATGTGCACTTCATGAAAAATTCAAAGAATTTCCTACATTGCGGCTTGTGATTTGTGTCTCTCATCCTTTCACTCTGTGTCCCTTGAAGAGATTTTAACTTCTCCTTCTCTCATTGTCATATTAAACAAGTTTTTTCTAAGATGTGTTCCAATCTTTTCCTCTCTGAATGGGTCTCTCAGCCTCTCCTCATACATTGTGTGTTTTGGTCCCTTATCATCTAGGAAGCCTCCCCTGGCCGTGCTCCAGTGTGTCCGTGTCGTTGTTGTGAGGAGAAATGATACATACTCCAGATGTGGTCTTACAAGTGCCAGACAGAGGGGAAAAAAACACTTAGGCTAACCTGATGGTGACACTCAGCGGAGAAGCACCACTGGCTCATGTTCACTTTGTTGTTGACTGAGTTCCTCCCAAATTGATATATTGTTTATTTGTATTTTCTTTTTCTTTTGGCAAAGCTATTTTTAGGCCAGTCAACCCCCAATCTGTGCTGCTGGAGTAATGCTCTCCTCGGTGCAGTACTTTGCGCTTGTTGCAAAATATCACATTTTACTGATGTTAACTGTTTTTTACTGCACTGAAACTGCATTTCTTCTTGTGGGAAGAGGACCTTTATTGCATCTTCAGTCTGGAAATGCAAGCAATATCTGTAGCAGTAGATAGATATACACCAAAATGAAATTGTGCAAGCTTTGTAAAATAGCTGATTATCTCAGAAAACCAGTAATTGCATTTCCCAGCCTGGTAAACTCACGGATGGGGTTACCTTAAAATAAATGTTTTCATTAGCTAACCGATAGGAAGAAATGCTTTTAGGGTGGCCTATGGACTATGTTTGGCTGGCTCCTTCTTTCAACCTCCTTCACCCTACTCTCCTAAGTTTTTAGTTGCGAAGTAAAGTAAAGCCAGGAAAGAAGAGGTGATCATAACAAACACCTAATGAAAAAGCACAAAGACAGAAAGAAGAAAGAACAGAGGCTGCAGAGTTTCAGTGCAGGCATTTGTACACAAAATTCGGTTCAAAGTTGATAAGAGATGCTGCCAAATTTAATTATACTCAACATCACAAATCCTACTCTGGTCTCTGCAGTTAGGAGGCATTTGATCACAACCAAGATTTCTCGTACTTTCAATAGGAGAAAGCTATAATGGCTTTGGAAACAAACTGGTGTATCTGTCTTAGAAAGGGATTGGTGAGCACAAAGCTTGTATGACAGGTCTCCACCTTATATATTGCTTATAATAAGGAACAAAAAACTATTCCAGGTGCTATTACAAAGGCATGATCCACATTTTCATAGAATCATAGAAAGGTTTGAGTTGGAAAGGACCTTAAAGATCATGAGTTCCAGCCAGCCTGACATGGACTGGGGCACCTACCACTAGACCAGATTGCTTAAGAAAACAGGTGTTTTGCTCTGTAACCCTAAGAGCCAACAGGTGTGAATAAAAAGTGCCAACACGGCATTAGAAGATACTAGGCAGAGATATCTATGCACTGAAAACCATTAATAAATCCAATAAGAAAATCTTCCAATTTTTATAATCTGTTTCCCTCATATTATATATTTGTAACTAATTCTCGTAGAATTATTATTGTGGTTTCTTTGTTGCTTGTCCTGGATTTTAGCCAAAGTCAAAACCCATAAGCAGGATAGGCCCTGAAATGCAGACTTGTGAGTCATTCCTTGTGTAATAGAAATTCAGGCTGAAAAGGCTTATACAAAACATTTACATAATGCTTTTCTTAAGGAAAAAATCAAAACACACAAGAAAGTCCTGTTTAAAAATTCTAGATAGAAAAGCAGATGTTGATGTTACTAGGTTGCATCCAGTAAAAATAATTTTCTTTGTTGAAATGTCATTCAAAATTTGCTGCTATTTTTATTCCTCAAATAATTAATGCTGTAGATCAGGCTCTTTTCTCCAGTGTAACTCCAGTTATGCTTTATTCCAAAATACTGAATTTAGCACAAGTTCCATAAAAGTGTATTTCTTAAAGTCCATGATTTAACTTTAACTTCTCAGGCATGAGTAAAAGTTCTGATTGAAAGCACAGGTATAGGACCACATTTTGAACATATGTTGGCAAATTTTTTTAATTGAGGCAAAAGACTGAAGTTCAGATGGGATGAATCAAAGCACTCACTGTGAGGAAAAATTACATGATTTAGAAACTAATAGAAAAATTGAGAAAAAACATGTTGACAGAGTATTTAAACTTTTATCTAATTTGGGAGTGATGATGAACAGGAAAGAGGTGAAGGGAAGGAAGAAGGAAAGAGAGTCTAGGAGATTTGGTAGTTTGTCTTTAAATGGTTTGGATTTTAAAGCACTCAGAACTCAGTTACTGCTGCTTTAAAAATAAAGGCCTTCTTTTCAGGGCTGTCATTTGGATCAGAGATGTACTCAGCCACGGTATTCCCCTGATGAAGAAGATTAAAAACTATTTCAACCACCCAAGCTCCAGAGAAAGCTAAGAAACACAGAACTATGATGCTTCAGACCTCACACTTTCAAAAAGCTCTCTTTTAATTGAATTTGAAACTGCGCTTAGAATCTAAGAGACCTGGAATGGAAGCCCTCTGAGAACTACTTATAACTTGCTGATCCTGTGGAATATATTAAGCTGGTCCAGCAAGACACAAATTATTGTATCTTTTGTGCAAACTACTAGCAATAGCAGGTGAAATTGATAAATCCTTGTTCAGGTTCAAAAATGTAGACTTTACTTAGAATTATATTCTTTCAGCAGAAAGCACTCCATCCAGTACAGAAAATTAAAGCACAACCACACTGAAAGGACTCTACCACTTCAGCATCCTAAATAACCAATAAAGGAATGCCAACTGTGTTGTTATGTTTCTTTTTTTTTTTTTGAGCAGCCTCTACAAAATCATACAAATGCACATACTTGACATGCCATCCAGCAGAAAACATGATGTACTCACAGACAACTTACAGATATTGACTCAGAGACCTAAGTGTGTCAAGAGACTGACCACAGACCCTTCCTAAGCCAGGTTGAAGAGGTGTGTGCTTAAAACCATCTCTGTCTCTTAGTCATATATAATGTCTGTGTAGCTCTGAAACATGTACCTCTGTAGAGTTTGAAACCACTGCAAGCACACAGTCTACTATCACTATTATTCTTAAAAATAAATTTTAAACAAATTGTGCAGAAACAAAGAATTTTGGGTAGAAAACCAAGGAAAAATGGACAGAAGAAGAGATAATATTATCTTCCACCACTTATGACTCAGTCTACAGAAATGTGAGACATATTTTTTATGATGACTTTAGGCTACAGAAAAATAGGCATAAGTAGCTACTTAAAAGCCATAGAATGAAATCAGTGGAATCAATGGCTGATTTGGTCATTGTCTGTACTATAATCTTCCTCTTTTTTTTCCCCAGTAAGATCAAGACCATGCCCCCGATTCACAGAATTGTTTAGGTTGGAAGGCACCTTTCGAGACCACATGCATGATCTAGAACAGAACCTGCATATCTAGACCCTGGTACTTCAGTGCACAGGTCTGTGCTGTAGGCCATCGTTTACCTGGTTGGGATACTTAGCAAAATTACAGAGTCTGTCCAAAACAGACTTGAACACAAAAGCAATAAACTTGATGAAGCAGATATTTCTATAGGAAGCTTGAGGCATTGCTGGCCTCCTGCTTATAAGTGTTTCAGTTAATGTTCATACACGCATTTCCCTGTAGCTTTGTTCTGATGGTTGGTCTGTCGTAATGGACTCTAATTGGATTAATGGTGATTACAGATTTTCCATTACCATCTTTCAATTAATCTTTTCAAAAAGAAAAGTGTCTTTTTCTTGTCTCACTTAAGAGGGACCTGAATTTCAACAAGGGATACTGCAGACATTTTATCCATTGCTAACAATAGATGTTTTTGTTTAGAATTCATGTTAACTCCCAAAGCTTCTTTGTTTAGAAATAATAAGAAATGAGACTTATATAATAACTCCTATCTAGTTATATCCATATCATTTATTAAGAGTAGTTCCTTTATAACTGCTCTAGTCCCTAAGTACTTTTCCCTGGTTTATGAATAAGAAAAATCAATCGTAGCTAAAGGACTGAAACAGGGCTCAAAATGGCACCTGTATTTTACAAGAACAAAAGGACCAGTCACTTCATTAGAGAACTGGATGATGTAGCAGTGAGCTTACTCATTAAGTTTGCTGATGATACCAAACAGGGAGGGACAGCCAGTATGTTGGAGAATGGAAACTACATTCAAAATAGTCCTGTTAACTTTGAGGGATGGAATGGAAAGAAGGACAAAATTCTGAGCAGACCTGTAGAAGTACTACAGTTGAGCAGGAATATTCGAATGCATAAACAACACCTGGAAAATAAATATCTGGGGACCACAAGACAGCAATGTCATGCTACTGTGAAATGGTGAACAATGTGAATAGATGTAGAAAGGGAGTATGGCCTGTAACACGTGTAATCATCTCCGTGTTTATCGGTGCACTGAATATGAAAACATACCTCACTGAAGTATTGTCTCGGTTTTGGCCAGGACAGAGCACCTGTGAGAGGGTGAAGCCTGGAGCAGAGTGGGCATGTCTAGGTGTGGTTGTTATATTATACCACTTATGTCATCACAGGTGTGGAAGTAAGGGACTCTGGCTTCTGGGAAGGAGTGGAGTGGCTTCAGGTTGTGGGGAAAGTGTGGTGGGTGGAAGGTCTGTCTGCCATTGCTTTTCATTGTCCTGGCCTTGGTGAATGTTTTTGCATGTACATCACCCTTAGTATACAAGTACATTTTTGTTACTAGTACTGTTGCTGTTACTGTTTTGTTATCTCATTGCTGTTTCCAGTAAAATGTTCTTATCTCAATCGGGGATCTCTGCCTTTTGTATCTCCCACAAGACGAGGCAGAAGAGCAGCTTGTGTTTTGGTTTTTAATAGTGGGAGTACTAAATTGGGGGATATCATTCCTAACCACAACAAGTATCATATTCAATTTGGAACACCATCATCAAGAAAAATATGGACCAGCTGCCTAGTCTAGAGGAAAATAATGTCAGTTTCCAGAGGACAAACACATATTCCCCAAGAAAAGGGTTAGAGAGAAGTGCCGTTGGTTAGCCTGGAGAAGAGAAGGTGGAGGAAATACGTGTCATTATTCTTGGCATTTGTATTGTGCTGCCCCCTGCAAAGAGAACACAACCAGCTTTCCAGTTCATGGCAAACAGGACAAACTGTGGGCTTAAACTGAAGCATGGGAGCTTCAGTGTGCATTAGTGTCTCTTCAGAACCTTCTAGTAATAACATGGAAAATAAGTAAATTCCAGTACTTTTGGGATGTAAATGTAAGAAATACAGTAATTAAGATGCATAAAAGGAAAAATACTATGCCTAATAATATTAATTTATTAATAAGAAAGAAGGACAGGGAAAATAATGGGTCACAGATGTTACTAGGCTAAGGTCTTTTATTTAATTAATATCCAACTTTTCATGTGTGTTTAAGGAGTTTTTCATGTCCTTAATTGTTGCAGTGCCTCTGGAGGTGGCCCGGCCTGGCCCTGCTGTGCCGGAGCCGTGGGGGCTGGGCTCTCCCCCGCCCACACCGATGTAGCCAGGGGTGGCACGCCCCGAGCCACTGTGGGGGCTCCCCGGCCATGGGGGGTCCCTGCCCGAAAGGCAGCTCACTGGTTGCTCTGCCGTGTGTGGACAGCCGAGTGGCTGGCCGGTGTCCCTGTCAGTTGTTCTGGTCCTCCACAGCCATTGGCTCTCTCCCGACTGCCCTCCTCTCACTTCCGTGATATAATAGACACCCCCAACAGCCCTTTTTGTCTTTTGTCCGCACCCTCCTCGGCTCCAGTATTAAAACCTGCTAGTAATAAGTGGAAAAGAACCCTTCCTAGTCTCTTTACTTTCACTGCTTAATTAAACCACGTGCGTGAACTGAGCAAACATCCCGCGGAAGCTCTGACACAGGCACAACTCTATAGAGACCAGGAAATGTTGGGATCGCTTTTCTCAGGCCATGTGACCGCTGCTGAAGACTTTGAGTTACTCACTCTTTTTACCCGTGGCACTTAATAATACAGTGTTTAGTTAATGTGAAAGTTTCTATTTAGAAGATATTTTATTGCTAATTAGATGATTATGGTGGAAGAAATTGAACAGTTCCAAATGAGAATCTTCAGTGCTCACTGACGGTTCCAAATGTGCTTTCCTTAGTTATTGTGTTTGATCTGAAAGATGAATGGAGACACATCAAGCAGGAGATAATGGATTTTCTTTAAAATAAAAGAATTCTTGTACTGTGTTTTAGGCTGTCCCTTTAGTTTTAAAACAATATAGCTACTTCTTAGTTGATTACTTTTAGTATTTCTTACTTATGTGAAGGCAACTTGGGTTTCTTTTCTAAAGGTTTGATCCCATCTTTTCCAAGCTGTTGGAAGTATTTTCTGCTAGCTAGTTTTGGAAAATCTGAGCTCTACTACTGATTTGTATATCATTGCTGTTTGTCAGATGTTCTGACCAAGATAGAATAAATGTAGCAATATCTACTGTGATAATAAAAAGAAGAAAGCAAAACATGACTTCTATACAATGACCTTACCATTCTTTTACCATGATACCTATTATCTGTTTTATTCAAACTCATAATCAGTAGTGTTCAAAGCTGACTGCAGACCAAAGATGACTAAACTATAAAGTATATTAGGTATGAAACCATAAAAATCCCTGAAAAGTAAAATATCTCCAAGACTGAAGTCTTTGAAACCAAACTAGTTCTTTTCTCTCTGTTCTAATGTGTAGCTTAAGCTGTCCTGAACTGATCCATGCAAACTGTGCACTACATACAGTTAGTTACTCTTCTGAAGACTAGCAAAATGAAGCATAATAAAGCAATATCAACCAGCAGCAGCAACAGCAGCAGCAAATAAGACCATTTCCACAGCAGGATGCTGCAAATGTTTCAGACAACAAAGAACGTTCAATTATAAGCGAAATGAGTAATATTGTGCTGTGCTAGCCAGGTTGACATTAACTTCCCATTTTTCATCTCCTCCTTCACAACCTACAGAAAACCATCTAATACAGTAGGATTTCCATATGTTATTGCAGAAGTCTGAGAACTTTCCATCCAAAAAAAGCCTTGATTTAAATCAGAACCACAATTTATACTGTGCAATCTTCTTCTCCCCCATTGATTTTTTACTGTTCAAACAGATACATTTTGGCTAAAAACAAATTGTGGAGAGTGTTTCTTCTGTTTTTTTGTTTTGTTTTGTTTTTAATGGAGAAATCAAAATACCTTTTTTGTAAGAATAATCTTTCCAAAACTTGTGTTGTCTTTTTTTCTATTTTTTTTTTATTTATATTTATGTTTAATAAAGGTCAATGGACAAAGCCAGGACCATGGCTTCCCATATATCAAATTAAAATATAGCAAAAACCTAACAGTCTCAGAGTTTCTCAAAGAAAAATTATGTTTAGTTTTACTCAGGCTTTTTTACTGCAACAAAGAACAGTTTTCACAAAACATATCTAGCCATTCCAATTATCTCTGTTAGCATATATACATAGAAAAATGTTGTGCTTATGTAAAAAAATTATTTGCTTTGATTCAGCATATTTTAATAACCTGACGAGCAACCTGCAAGCTTGTTTTGTTTGTTTTGCTGAAGAAAATTCTCCAAATGCCTAGAGAAAAATAACAAAATACTTCCTATGAATATTGCTGGTACTAAGAATAGAAGAAGATGGATCACATTTTAGAGGCAAGGATCATTGTCGTGTATCATTCACAATTTGAGGAAAGCAGCTTTAGTGCCTTGCTTGTTGGGTTGCTTCTTTGTTTATAGAAATAACGAGGTGGTGGGAAATGACAAACTCTCATAAATAAACCCACCTTATAGTTAGGCTTCCTCCTAGCTGGCTTGCAACACCTACCTTGTGTATACTTAACTTGAGTATACTTACTTAATTTTGAAAACAAAGTTTTTCCTTCCTATGAGTCCGTGAGTAACTAATGATCCAGTGGAGCTTGGTCAGTTAAACTTTACCATTTAATGAAATTTAAGCAATTATGCTATTCTGAATTCCAAAGTACCCAAAAGCATTCTATGAAAGACTACAGTGAAATTCTCACCAATAGACTAAAGCCCACCAATAGAGCTAACTTTGCATAATTTTTGCTATTGCCAAAAAATTTACTCTTAAAGGAAGTTTGCAGAAGTCCTGTTTTAACACTTAAATCTAGATTATTTTGCAATAGATTCCCAGTCTTAAATTATTCAGTGTTTGTAATATTACTGGCTAAAATGTATGAGTAGTTCAAATTTATAAGCATCATTTAATATCGGTATCTTTTTGCTACTAACACCCTTGCTGCAAGTGATTTCCTGGTGTTGATGTGCAGCACATATGCTTCTTCTAAGAATAACTAAAAAACAATCTGCCTAGAAATTATCTACCCCTGGCTCTATAAAGGACTGCTCATCTATATTACCAAAACTGACAGCTGGTCCTAGCCTATTTATAAAAAAAAACCCAAACCCCACTATTTTCATTACTGTTGCTGTTATCATGCAGACACTTAAAAGAATGCAAATTCTATCAAAGAACCAGCTTAGCATAACCATTCCTGTAATGGAATGTTATCGTCCTAAATAATTTTATGCAAACTACAAGATGAAACTGTATAACAAACACAGCACCTATATCCATTGCTGACTTTATGAATAAGTAACTTGTACTCATCTCTCACATGCATGCTTTGCAACAAAAAAGCCATCTGCCATCCATCACAAAAGACTGTTGTATATTTTTGGACCTATAGTGATATGCAGGTGTCTACCCACCATTAAATTGGCTTCCACATTTGGACCCACACTGTGGGCTTTGTTAAACATTTTCTACCTTATCTAAAGCACCCAATTTTCCACTGGATAACTTTTCTAATGAGTAAATATCTGACTCTGGATCTGCATATGCACCAATAACATCATTGCCATATCAGCCTGCTGCCTGCAAGTCACAAAGACTATAGTTTGATAAGGTGTAAAGAAAAACAGTCTGTGGAGACCCCACTTAATTTTAATTCCCTGGATACAATATAAGACAATCCACTGGAATTCAGGTTTTGCACTTTAAAAGGAAGGAGGCTGAGAAATATATCTTTTCTTTTCCCCCATGTGTACCTCAAATAAAGCAGCATTTATTGGGCCAGGGAGAAAAATAGAAAACTTTAACATAACAGATGTCAAATGCTCATGTCAAATGTAAGCACCTGGGCACTGAGTACCAGCTCCAGGGATAATTAGTTATACAACAGGAAAACACTTCCATAGGAACAACAAAGAGACATTTACTTTATATGTACTCCACTGTTCAGGAGACTTTCTGAAGAGGCAAATTCTAATCTAATCCCCAAAGCAGGCAAATGAGGATGTGAGCATATGTTTCTGCCACCCTACATAAACATGCAGAGAAACAGACAAAAAAGGCAAAGGAAAGGAGCAGATAAAGCTGTGTCTGTGTTTGACATGAAATGGGACTGATGTGGCTTCTCACAGAGACTTAGTCCTCTTGGCTGTTTAGAGTCAAAACATGGACTTGGCTACTCTAGATGGCAATTCAGAGCACTTTACAGAGCCACCTGATGTAAATCATGGTCTCTTCTCTTGCTATATAAACCTAAATTAAGCACATAAAGTAATAATGCCCTTAGCTGGGCAGTATGACAACTTTGGAGAGAAAAGCAGCAAAAAAAGGAGAATACTTTCACCCAGAATATCTATTGTCTCTTTCTCTCACATTTTTTTCTAAATCTAAAAATAGGTACTGTAGATTGATATTTAGCCCCTGTCCCCTTCAAATCAATCTCTGCCATGGTACATCTCAGATCACCTGAGGAAATTACTTCTGCATAGATTCACTTGATAAAGATGATCTACAAGGCAACCATATAAAACAGAGAGGATCTATTTCTTTGTCTGTCTGAATTGCATGCATTATTCATAGAAAAAATGTTAGCATAAAAGCTGGGACACAATTTAAATATCTAAAAGCTATAAACATTCATTTAAGTCATCATCCCAAGCTCCCTTTATAGCTAGAGCCCTTCAGTGACCACTACATTGGATGCTCAGGGGAAGATTCACTTGTCAGAATGCAGGTGCCTGCTATCACTTTTGGCACTTCAGATTACCAAAATTCATATCACATGGGAATGGGTGTCCCACCCATCTTGCATCCCATCTGACAAGCACATGCAGGTACTTGGATCTCAAGAGGCTCAAGATAACTATTTTGGGGAAACTGATTCTTCATTTTGGCTGACAGTAAGATGAATTGCCTGATAAAGAGACCTGTTTCCCTTGATTATAAAATAAATCTGTGGTAATCTGTTTTGAGCTAGATGCCTAACTCTTAGATGTCTCAGTGAGAGCAAAAGAATCTTAACTTCATGAAGCTTTGGTATTAAATAATGAGGTCAAATGAATATAAAGAAATGCTACACTGTGTTTTTATATACACTACTAGAAAAAAAGATTATGATCAATAATGTGGAGGGGTTTATTTCATTGAAGATGTGCCTGCTGCATTTTGAGAGGTCATAGCCATCTCTTTTCCCAAGCGCTTCTACCATCATTTTCAAAATGCTAGTATGGTGTTTTTTAAATAATTTTGACAAGGCAGTGTTGGTTGTAAATGTATTTTTTTCCCATTATCCCTACTTAAAATGTAGAAAATGAGGATGCTGTTATACTTTTTGCATTTGAAAGCAACAGAATAATAAAATAATTCATTCATTAACAATTGCATGCAATAACCGTATATTTATGATTTTAAAATTTATTTCACAACATGCCAAAAATGCTCTGTGTTAGCTTTGCTTTTTTTTAGTCTTAGAGTTACACATTTCTTAACCTTGGATTGTATCTCAGCAGCATCAACTGTCTTAGTGAATATTTCATTGCCACTTGCATAGATATTCTGTTCATTATTGCACACTCTCACACTATAGGTAGGTCAAAGAAATATATATTATATATGCACAGATATTGAGAAATAAAGTTGTCAGCATCATTCAGTATGTCACATAAATATTTCTCTTAGGAATTATCTTCTGCTTGGTAGTTTTGTATTTGTATTCATGTCTCCTTCCTGATAAAATGCAAGATTATATAAATTCTGGTTTTCCCCCAGTGTCTGCAAAATATTCTAATACTGTTATGCTTTTTGTACTTCCTCTACCATGTATTTTCTTCACTGTTTTCTGAATCTCATCAATGTTTATTCTCTATTTTACACTACTTTTTACCACTCTGATGCACAAACCTGGACTTGCTGCACATTTTCTGTGGTCTGCTTCTATTCTTTCAATCCGTGCAGAACTGCAACTTTAATTAAAATAAAATATGAAAAATAGTGCCAATATTTACAAAAATATAGGTTCTGGAGCTGTTGATTTCAGGATTTAGACCATATTCATTTTGTTAGAGGAATCTAATATTTTAGTTGCTGTTCTGACTCACATTCTTAAGTATTTAATAGTAATTGATATTAAAACATCTGATGTTTGTCCATACACAGCATGGTTAGACTAGAGAGCAAGGATAGCACTCCAATTGTGCAGTCAATCTTTTAAAAACACCTTAAAGTTTTCTGCTGTCTTTAGATGGCCAGATGAGTTGGATTTAATTCAAACAGATTTCTTGCAGTTCTTTACTTGGTATATACAATGCTCCTGATGGTATTCTGTGGTGTCCTCTTTTATCTCAGAAGAATGAGAACAATTTAGCTAAAGTTACCAGAATATTCCTGTATTTTTGTCCTTTACAGAAAACTAAATTAGGGTAAAAACAATTGGTCAAACCCTTGTCTGTGAACTTGCTCAGTATCCCTTCCTGTCCTTTGTCTGAGTCATTTATGAAGATGTTCAGCACAAGGATGGAGCCCTGTGGAACCCCACTAGTGACAGGTTGTTGCCCTGATTTTTGCAGTTCTGGATGTTGTCATTCTTTTGTAGCTAGTTTCTCACACTTTTCTATGTAAACATGGCCATGTTATTGTAACTGTATCTTATAATTTACATTCCTTTCTCCTGGACACAGAACTTTGATGGACATTTCATTTAACCACTGTGATTGAGGGAGGAAGAACTGATTTCCTCCAATGAATAGTGATTTCTAAATGTATATAAAATAAAAGAAGGCGGGCCTTGCCCCCCTTCCTGCTCTCTCTTCCTTACTGGTAACAGGTGTCTCCGTCTCTTCTTTTGTGTCGTTACTGCAACAACAGGTCAGTCTGATGTCACCCCATTCACTATAAACCCTTTGTGCCCTACCCATTGCAGGATGTGTTTATCCAGCTGTGTGCTGGAAACTTTGTCCAGAAGGATCCTGGGAGAGACACTATCGAAAGATTTACTGAAATCCAAAAAGATCACATCAACTGGCTTCCCTTGATCATCTGGGTGGGTTACCTTGACATAAAAGTAAACCAGATTTGATAAGCAGGACTTTCCTCTCATGGAGCCAGGCTGGCTGTGAGTGGTGACTGTGTTGTCTTTCAGGTGTTTTCAATACCTCCCAGAATAATCTCCATAACTTTACCAGGCACTGAAGTGAGACTGACAGGCTTGTAGTTTCTGGGGTTCTCCTTCTTGCCCTTCTCAAAAACTGGGACAATGTTTACCAGTTTCCAGTCAGCCAGGACCTCTCCAGATTCCCTAGGCTGCTCAAAAGTCATTGAGACAGCTTTTGCAATGACATCCACAGCTCTTTGAGAGTTCTTGGCCGAGTCCCATCAGACGCCATAAATTTTTAGGGATCCAACTGAAGGAGCAGATCCTGCACAATTTCAGGGTCAACTGGGAATTGATCATTCTCACAGCCATGGTCCTCCAGCTTAGGGCCCTGAGACCCCCTTGGTCCATCATCTGTGTTGAAGACTGAGGCAAAGAACATGTTAAATACCTCTGCCTTGTCCATGTCCCTCTTTGTGAGTTGACCATCCTCATCCTGTAATGGGCTGAGTTTCATTTGGTTACTCCTGGGTTTTCTTCTAAGAGTTCTTGCTTGGAGCATAGGTATATGCTGCCTCTGAGAACAAAGAGTTATGCCTCTAATAGGTAAATCTGGCAGTATAATTTTAAGAACTTCAGAGTGGAATACTCACTTGTGTTCTGAGGCACTTTGCTTTCTTTACAGAATGGAAATAGGGCACCTCAGAAAACCATGTAAACAGCGGGGATTCCCTAAAGCATTGCGTGGTATTTGTATCAGTGTGCTTTGAAAACATATTTCTCTCTAGAGCCAAAGTTCTCTGGAGAGAAAAAATGCTGAAAGAAATTAGATTTGGGATTTAGAAGACAAAAATATATTGGTTTTCAATAGCCTATTCATAGCATTGTTCTTTCAAAAAGCCTAAGCAGGCTGCCTCTTTTGTTGAAGAGGGTGTCATCCACTATTCATGATAACCTTGTGGTTGGACCTAGGGAAGTTTGATTTCCTCCTCTGTTTTTTCTGAAAGAAAACTTAGCCACAAGTTGTTAGATAGTCAAAGCAAGACGTGTTCAATTCTGCCATTTAAAAGATTAGTGCTTAAACGACCCCACATGCACCTCTTAGAAGTGTCAGGACATCACTGTGGTTGTGAGAGAGCCAAAGGGCAATTGATGGCCCCAGATTGGTACTGAAGCCTATTATTTGGCTAACAGTAGCAAATTATAAGTCTGCCAGGCTTAATAAACTGGTACAGTTATCTATTTTTTTTTTCAAATTTGTTTCACTGAATACAGAAATATACACATTTTATCAAAAAATATGCAGAAATAGCTGAAAGAACTCAGTAAGAGGAAACATTGCTAGAATCCATACGGTTAGAAAGAATCAAAGAAGGAATAGACACTTAAACTGCTGGTTATAAAAGGCAATATTGTGATAGAAAAAAGGGTCATAAGACTCCATGTTTCAGAATTGGTTTGAAGCACTTATGTTTTCAGAAAGAACAGACATTGAGAAGACGTAGGTCCCTGAACTTTACCTTTCTTCTTCAATACAAATAAGGCCTTTCTTAAATCACGTTTTTTTAATCCCTTAAAACCATGATCTCTGTGTACTGTTTCTTGTTAATGGCAACACTGTGATACCTAAAAGTCCAGACTGCAAGAGGCTGTAAAAGCGCTTAAGCCGGATGCTCTTGACATAGCGACAGCGCCTTTATGCATGTGTGATCCCTGCCGGGGTGAGTTGTATAACTCTGTCAAAGGACAGAGTCCTAGCTACTGCAGATAACCTGTTTCTGCTGGCTCCTCTAGGACGAGAGTTTCCCCAGGCGTGGTGTTGTAGCGCTGACGAGAATAAAAGGCTTAGACAGAGGGCTCTTCCCTGGGATAACAGCCATTTATTGTGAGTCCAGTGTTGCTTTCTGAGGGTCCAGAGATATCCAGATGGCTGAGTAATCCAGAAGAAAGAGCCAGGAAGAAGCCCTGCAGGGCTCTTTTAAAGGGAGATGAGAGCAGGAAACACCCAATGGGAAAGGGCATAGTTCAAAGTGACCAGTGGAGAAGAGCTTTCCAGGACATAGCCATATATGGGATCTGAAGTATGGATGCAGGTAATACAAGGGAAATATGGGATTTTACCACAGCTCAGGCAGAGGGTTCAAATATTGGAGGAAGAAGGCCGAGAGCTTTGCCTTGGCTTTCTTCCCAGCAAAACCTGAAGCTCAAAAGCAGCAGCTTCTGCCAAGCACGCTGCTACAAGGCTGTACAAAGGATACAAGAAATACATAAAGCCACACTAGGAAAAGACTGACTATCCAAAAGCCAGGAAAGATGCTGGCCACATCTTCACTTCTTGGCCCTTAAAAATCCCTGAACTCAGAATCCCCAAGGTGGACCATCTCCCTGAATCAACAGCACAGACATGGAGGACACCCTGTAGTCTTTCTCTTGAATCCTCCTCACAGCACACCATACGTGTCACGTTAGTTAAATGTTAAGCGTGATTCCTGCCAGCATCAAAGGAACGTATTTTGTGAAGAATGCTAAGATTTAATTGATGAACTATTTAACATTAATGAGCTAAAAGTAGTGAAAAACGTTTCACACTCGCATTTGTATTATAAGCAATCTATATCTATCCAGAATATCACATTAATCTTTTTTATAGAGTAAACTAACAGTATAGAGCTCCAGGTATGTCACTGCATGTTCCTTGACAACAGCATCTGTCTAAACATCTTCAAGTACAGAACTAAGAAAATAAAAAAATGAAAAACAATGGTGTAGCAGCACACTTGGCAGAAGCTGCTGCTTTTGAGCTTCAGGTTTTGGTGGGAAGAAAGCCCAGGCAAAGCCCTCAGCCTTCTTCCTCCAATATCTGAACCCTCTCTGCCTGAGCTGTGGTAAAATCCCATATTTCCCTTGTATTACCTGCATCCATACTTCAGATCCCATATATGGCTATGTCCTGGAAAGCTCTTCTCCACTGGTCACTTTGAACTATGCCCTTTCCCATTGCGTATTTCCTGGTCCCTTCTCCCTTTAAAAGAGCCCTGCAGGGCTTCCTCTGGGCTCTTTCTTCTGGGTTACTCCAGCCGTCTGGATATCCCTGGACCCTCAGAAAGCAACACTGGACTCACAATAAATCAGCTGTTATCTCAGAGAAGAGCCCTCTGTGTAGCCCTTTATTCTCGTCAGCTCGAGCACACCACGCCTGGGGAAACTCTCGTCCTAGAGGAGCCAGCAGAAACAGGTTATCTGCGGTAGCTAGAACTCTGTCCTTTGGGAGAGTTATACAACTCACCCCGGCAGGGATCACACATGCATAAAGGCGCTGTCGCTACCTCAAGAGCATCTGGAATAAGCGCTTTTACAGAGGAGTGGTTGGTAGTCAATAAGAAATTGAAAAAAATTCAACTGTTCAAATCAATACTTTTTATTCTAATGTAATCTGCATTGTTGAATATCAATATGGACTTGCAGAAAGTAACCCAATGTCCTTCTTAATTGTAAAGGATTTATTTTTTCCCCTAAATCCCTATAAATGACTAGAATATTCTTAAGCAGCTTCTAAGAATACTCTAAACACTCTGAAAACTCAAGCTAAGACACTCATTTTTTATCCTAAATCACTTCAAGCACATAATTTTTTAAATCACAATATGAGACAGCATATCTATCTTCATGTAAATGTAGGTATGTAAAGGAATCCTCAACCTGCAGAGGGTCAATGAAACCGGTCCTGCAATATCCCTGTCCTTGAGGCTGACAACAAGAGCAGTCAGAGGAAAAGAGTATGGATCAGAAAATTTTCAGAAAAGCACAACAGGTCAGACAGCTGGCTAAAGTTAGAGCAGCCCTTGTACTACTTTGTATAGTATTTTACTTTTGGTTCAATGATAGAAACCTTCACTGATTACAAGATCTTCTGAATTTTTAGTGTTCTCTTTCTGGAATAATGAACATTTGTGTAAGTCTAAGAACGATGATTAATATATTCTCTTCCATTATCAGAACTGGTTGAAAAAAGCATCTTTGATTAGCCTGCTGGGTTGGACAATGAAGTCTCTGTGAAAATCATTAGTAGCCAGTTAAGTGGAGGCTTTTCCTGAGCTATCTGCCAAGCAAAAAGAGTAAGCATTTTGCTCTTCCAAAATGGAACCTTTTCATTAAAAATGATAAAACTAAGAATACGCTATTTTTCTCAACCCCAACCTCTAAAGCAGAACGTGCTTTTCAGTCATGCTTTTAATGTATGGCATAGTTCAGAGACGAATTTGAATCAAAGCAAAGACAGACTGCAGTTGGTTTTCGACGGATGAACAAAGGGAAGAGGCAGCCCCTGGGACTTGTCTGCCTTCATATCATGAATAACACACTTTAATATGCCTTACACTTCTGATTATTAAAATGATCGCATCATTCAACTAGCCAGAACTTCCCTGAGACTTCCTTTGGGACTTGGCCCTTTTTATATCCTTGCCTTACATTCTTGCCTTCAGAGCAATTTTGCAGTTTTAAGGGACAGTGTCAGTTTGCCGCTATAGTCTGTATGCATTTCTGTTATCCCTGCATGGAGAGTGAAAGAATTAAATAACAAACAAAACAGAATGGCTGAACAATTTCGGTACTACACTCTTAAATACATTTTGTCTAAGAGAAACTCCTTCCAATCTAAATATTTTTACAACTCACAAAATATGAAGAGATTGTGCAGGTGCTGGTAGCTGATAACTGTTTATAGAAATCTAACTAAAGGTGATATTTCACACCAACAATATCCAGTTTAGCTTAGCATAGCCCAGATATAGAAAGAGAATGTTCCCAGAAGAAGAATATGTGGGCTGACTGAGAGATGATCTTTATTTATGGCCTCTCCATTTCTCATTTGAGTCAGAGAGAGACAGGCTATAGTATAATGACTGCACAACAATATGGAGTAGCACCACCTCTGAATACATGTGTGTGTGATTGATATATGTAGTTCTTACTCACATCAAGCAAGAGCACACTGATAATTAATAATGTTTAATCAAATGACAATCACTGACACACAAAGTTAGTATTTTATATTACATATTAAAAATGCTTTTATCTCGTAGTGATCATTTTCAACCCATCACCATTTGTCATTTCAATTAAATGAGGTACAAACAATATTGTTTTTATTAATTTTTAAAATTCCAGTGTATCACTAATTCAAATTGTAGTTCAATTAAAACATACTTTTTATAACTGAACTAGTCATAAATCTCTTGACTTCAGAATGATAATTAATTTCAACATTTGTATTTTTTCAGAGTCATCTTAGACTCCCTTTTTCTTTGCTTGTTTTTGTACTTTGTTACATAGTCTGCTGCATGCTTGCATTTCAGAATTGCCCTAGAAAATTCCATACTGCAAAAATAATTCCTTTAGAGAGGCTTTAAACAGAGTCAGTCAGTCCCCTGCCAGGAGAAAACCTGGGTTCCCTGGTGTGATGCTGGAACCAGAGTGAAGCTAGGTCATGTGTTTATAGCTGAGCGAGTGCATGTGTGACTGGATGTGTGGGTGGCTATGCTGTTCCCTGCCTACATTACTGAAGGTTATTTCTCACAGCATGAAAAAAGGCAAACTTCAATATTAGCCACTCTACAGGACCAGTTTTTAATCTAGACAGTAAAAATCAAAGAAACAGGGATTTACAACAGAAAAAAAATCTTTTGATATTATGATCATTTCACCTGGAAGTTTCCAAATGTCTGTTTTTTTAAATTTTTTTAGAGTCATGTTAGAAATAAAAATTTGAAATAAAAGAACTGTTTTTTTAATTGAACCTTCTGGAGTTGACTCAGACAAAGTAAGAAAATGAGTATTTCCCAATATTAGAGCTTGATTATTTAATTTTCTAGTCTATTTTTGGTGAAATTTACATATATATCAAATACTTTAGTCTTTGGCATCAATATTACTGATCTCAATAAATATGAAAATTTACCTTATGAAGGAAATTATGAAGATCTGAGGAGACGAAGCAGCAATTTAGATATATCTGCAAAACCATTTATTTTCTTGTGGCAGAGGTGCCATGGAGATCTATTTTTGTTTTCCGTAGTAAAGCGTATTTCTGATTCTTTTGGGGAAAAATGCTTCTTTCAGCCACAGACATCAAAATAATTTTTTTTTGGCATGTGCATGGAGCCAAAGCTACTACCAGATGTGAATAAAATGACAATACTGCAGTGATGAGACTGAAGTAACAGCAAAGAATTACACAATACTGCAAAATGACTGTCAGGAAGGAAAAAAATACTTCCTAAGAGCTGGAAGTAGCTGTACCCTTACCCTCTTTTAACCTCCTGTTTGCCCAGGTGATGTATAAATGCATGTGTTCTATCAGATTAGGGCTGTACATAGTCTCTCAATCTATAAAGTTAATCTCTGGACAAAGGATTCTTGATGAAGACTTCTTTTAATGTGTGGTATCTAATATATTTATGTTAGTACATTCAATACTTGCATATTATGCCAACTGAAAACAGAAATATTGTATTCAGTCTTTGCAACTTTTATCTCACCTTTGACACAGGTTTACCATCCAGACAACATCCACTGTGAAACATTCCTGATGTGGTCTTCACATGCTCTTGCCCTCTCTTTCTCTTGTAGCATTGATTTTTGTTCCTCTCCTGGAAGCACAGATCGACAGGTAATTCTTCCAAATCCTGGTACAGCAGCACTGAGGCTGTTTTTTAGCAGTGGCCAGGGAACATGAGTTGCACCTTCTGACAGGACAGAACAGTGTTAAAGGGTCTTTTGAAGCATGGTACTGAGCTCCTAAAAGACAGTAGATCCAGCACATTAATTTCTGAAAGAACACTTGCAGCAAATTAGTCGCAAATTCCTCAGCCCATATAGAGGTTTCCAGGTTAGTCTCGTTACACTGGGAGGGAGGTTTGGAAACCTAATATTTATTAGTATCTAATTAAAAATTTTCACTTGCAGGTCAGAGGGGCTGACACCAGCAGCTTACAGAAATTTCAGTGAGAAAGAAATAGTCCTAAATGTCATAATTTTGTCTTTATCCAACTTGAAATACAATAAAGTGCCTATAGATTAGTCCTTAATAGTCTCTTCAGATCCCAGTTATTGTTAGTCTGCATTTTATAACACATGAAATGTCTTATTTTATAATAGAAATAATATAGATATACAATATATAATACATTATGCATTTATATATAGTACCATGTCCCATTATACAATTATACATATTATTTATTTCATTATATAAAGGTAACATATACTACATGTGATGTAATAATATAATATAATATAATATAAAATAATATAATATAATTAATATAATATATCTATATCTGTGTCTAGACTAGATCTAGATCTAGATAGATATAATATAGAGTCTGAGGTGACATGGGTTTATCTCCTCTGCTGCTTTTGGACAATCTTGAGTTCAAATTTTCAGACAAAAAGGATGTTGAAATCATCATCATCCCTCCATGTTCACCTGCTCTGAGTATTTCTTTTTCATTGTCCTTTAGAAATTTTGTAAATATAGAAATAGTCCACACATATATGAATGAAGCCCTACCAGTAACAGTGATCTTAATCAGAAGCAAGATTAACATCTGCCACCTGCTATGGTTTTCAGTTCCTGGAGAAACTGCATGTAAAGTGTGAAGTGCTCCATCACGTACTGCTAAGCCAAGGCAGGAGAATAAGAACCTGTCATCTTCCAGTGCAGTCTGTCTTCCAACCTTTCCAGATGTCAGTTTACTATTTGCTGATTCTGCTTGCCTAATTGAAATTCAGTTTCTACAGCTTTCAGAGGCTTATGCAGTTCCCAGCATTACATAGAAGGTTGAGGAATAATATAAAAATGAAAGCTTAGAGGATAAGCTCCCGAGCATAGTAATCATAGGAGAATGCAGGGGCGTTACCTTTATTAATTTCAGACTTGCCAAGAACTTTAGCTGTACACAAGAATAGATGATATATTGTTGTTAAGCAGTGTGATTCATCGGATCACAAAGATCAAAGATTCAGAAATAAATGTCTATTTTTGAGCCATCAAAACAATTAAAAGAGCAACTGCAATATTTTAAGGGGGCCTAAAGCTTGATATACTTTACCATTTTTATACCTTAAACGGGATTGCTTGTGTCGTCCCATGCAGTGCTGCCACAAGTGTACATGTCTCACAATCAAAAATAAACACTTTGCTTCCTATGCCTGATTGAATTAAAATGAGTGCTCCTTTGTGAGAAATTACTGGCTGATTTTCTGCCACTTCTTCCAATTCTAAACAAGGCAATTATTTTTCCTGAAGAAGAAATAAAAGTTTATTTATGGTCTTTACAGCCATGATATCCTCTCTAGTGCCACATTAAGTGACAGCTGAAAGATTTTAGTGGAGTCATTGTAAGATTCTTTTGTGTATTTGTGAAAAAGGTGGTCTTGAAACAGATCTCTGAATAAATCTCTGAGTCTTTGAAAGTATAATATCTCTAGGGGTGCATAAAAAAGAATTCAGACTATTTAATATGAACAAATGCCTGGCAAGTCCTTACACAATACAAGCACAATATGCAAATCCATTGAAGGATGAAATGGAACTAGTTAGATGCAAGTCAAAGCACTTGGATAAGCTACAGCTAATCAAATACAAATAAAAATATATGCTGAATTTTAAAACAAGATTAAGTTGATTAGAATGGGATCATTCCATATCCAATTGTTCAGGAGTAACAATTTTATGCAAGGTAAGCTAACACCAGTAATTTCCATTTTCTTTGTATTCTTAAAGTTTACTTGGGGGGGGGTTTCAAATTTTTCTTTCTTATTATTTCTGCATTAAAGAGATTAAGTATTACAAACCGGACAACATTGATTATACTAAAATAATTTAAAATATAGTTTTGAATATAGAAGTGAAAACATTTTATTAGATATCAGGCTGGAAGCAGCCATTAATAAATGGAAAGGCAATGTAGAACAAAATTCAGTCATTATTGCCTTGTGATTGGATTAAGTTTCCTCATCTTTCTTGCTAAATCCTCTATTTGACATCCCTCTTTTACAGGAAAATAAAAGCAAGAACAATTTGCTCTATGGAAGTTAACCTGTTTTTCAGACATCTCTCCAGTCTCCTGGCTTTGAATGCTCTGCTTACAGAAGGAGCTCTCAGCACACTCTCTGGGATGTAGAAAAGGTTCATTCCAAGCCTTTAAGTTCTCTGCACATGATAGAAAATCTCAGTTTGAATAGAGGGTTAGCCTGCACATTTTTTGGAAGTAAAGCTATTTCTTAACCATGTTTGCCTAATCCCAAACACATTAAAACCCAGTGATTTGGCTTGGTCAATGAACATGTAGATGGTGCAATTAGTAGAACTTCATAAATCAACATGCAAGCCAGATAAAAAAACGTTTATGTTTCCAAGAGTGTATATGCTCCCACTTGTAAGTACTTCATTGTTGTGGTGCCTCTGGGCATGGCTTGTGACCAGGTCCAGCCCTGCCGGGCCGGGACCGCCGGTTCCTTTTCCCCGCTCCGCGCTGTGCCGGGTCCTTTCCCCGCCCCCGTGAGGCAGCTGGGGTGGCGCAGCCCCGGCTCGGCTGGGGCTGTACCTGCCCAGGGGAACAGCTCATTGGTTCCCATGCCGGGTGCAGACAGCCGATTCACTGGCCAGCACTACTGTCAGTCATTGTGGTCCTCCGCAGTGATTGGCTCTCCTGACTGCCCTCCCCTCGCCTTCGTCTTATAACATGCCCTGAGCTCCATCTTGGTCATCTTCTCCGCACCATGATCCAGTAATAAAATCCTGCTGGTGATAAGCGGAAAAGAACCCTTTCTCGTCTCTTTACTTCCCTGCATAAATTAAACCGCTTTGCGTGAGCTAAGCCTAGCTCTGCGGGAGTCTTGATGGTTGGCTCGCCTCTGATCGGAGACTAGATAAGGCCTGAGTCGCGTTATTTAGGAAAATGTGACCGATGCAAGAGACTCCGAGTTACTTATGCTTCCTACCCGCGGAACTTCATAACTCTGGTTCATAAAATAAAGCTGTCAGACAATATACATCAAAAATGCCAGTGGGAGCTGAGAATTACTCCTAGATTGTACAATCAATTGGGAAAATGGCTTAGCAGGCCCTACCAGACCTGGGTTATCTTCTTTTTCCATTATTTCCACAATTCATGTTCCTGTTAGTCTTCTGTTTGGACATGCATCTGGAGTTTTTTCTCCACCCAGACTAAGATCACTCAGCTTGTGAGTGCAAATGGAGCACATTCTTGGACTTAGCTCCTCAGGGGTAATCTTAGATGCTGTGTGTTGTTTATGGCCTTTCAGACAAGGATAAAAATGACACTTGTTAAGTGCTTAGCAATGCAGATCATCCCTCAGTCAGGACTCTGACTAAAAGACTCTGTTGAAAGGGAAAAAGTTCTCTTCTTCAGAGAGGTGCATTTTGGGTAGTTGTAATTAACATCTGTAATGTCCTCACCTGCTACCAGAATGGATGCTACACAAATGCTTAGAATGATGAAGTTTGTAGCATTGAGACAAAACTACAGCCAGGACTCCAAGGCCTATTTATAAAGCCTAGAGAAAGACTGAGCTTGGTCCTTTGGCCTGATGGGCTCAATGGGTCATGAGAGATGAGTGTTGGCAGTGAACAAAAGACACTGGAGCTTCCCAAGATCCCTAGACATCTCAAACACCAACTTTAATGTAATTGTCAAATCTTGGCCATTATAGAGGTGTCAAAGAAGATGACATATATGTTAGATTGTCACTTCTTCTGACTGCCACTCACCAGCCTAATAAACACTGCCCCTCAGTGCAAGGGTACCTGGATGAGCTGGTACATTTTGTGTTTGGAATAGCTGATAAATATCTTGGGTATAAGAAGTATTTGATCATTATGAATTCACATGCCATTAATTGTAATATACTGATGAAAGGAATTAATCTTATGTTCATGCTGCTGTCATGTGTACTGCCATGGGATGTTATGTTCTAATTTAGTGCTAGTCAATGGGCATAAAAAAGGTGTTACTCATCAAATCTTGAGCATGATATATTTTTGTATCCTGCACGGCAACCAAAGCACAGGGTAGATGTAAATAGCTTCACACTGACATTGATATGCTATAATTTCTTGGCATCTCCAATGTCTATGCATCATGAAGATAAACTGGTAGATCAGCTAGAATAAGTAATTAAATTGCATTTTGTTTGTAGCAGAAACTGATCTTGGCTTACACTTTCACCTAAGTTGAATCCATCTGATTATTGTTATAGAATTAAAGCTGCTATAAGACAAATTGGTTTAATATCTTTAGTTTCTTTGTGCTTCTAATATCTGCAAATTGTGTTGTACTGCTAAGATCATCTGCCATCTTTGCAAATTGCAATACACACAAAGGTTGCTTAGTTATTTTTAATAAAATAGCTAAGCAAGAAAGATAATAATAAATAAAAATATGTTATACAATTCTCAAAATCCTGTATTTCAGGTCCACCACAAAAGATGAGATTTGTGGCATGACCATAATGCACTACATTCAAACTCTTTAATATTCAGGGGAAGAAAGAGAAATTAATTTCAGGATTCAGAAGTCCCTGAAGTGTGCTGCCTGTGTTCTAAGCCTCTGGTTCTGCTATATCACCATGTTGTGACCGATAATGAACAAAAGAGTTATGGGCTGACAGTCCATATGTGACTTGTAAAGTGAAAGTGTGATGGAGCTCAAGAAATTAAGAGTAATTAAGAAACCAACTAAATTCATGGCTAATATGGACTCCTCAGCTCCAAAGAGAGTATCAGATAAATTTCAGCGTGGCTTATGCTTATTATAGACATTATATTCTGTATATCCCTAATGGATGTACTATTAGTATTATCTATGAAAAATAAATGATTTGTTGTCATGAACTATAAGTCTAGGACAGGACAGGACAGGATAGAATAGAATAGAATAGAATAGAATAGAATAGAATAGAATAGAATAGAATAGAATAGAATAGAATAGAATAGAAACCAGCTATAGATCACTAGTCTGAAATATAAAAATGCTTTATTAAAAAAATGAACATTTCTGGCATAGGGAAATAAAGTATCCTGCATACATTAGTTTTATTTCTTAATTTTGATGGAATAAACCTCTGAGGGAAAGACATTACTGTTGCGGTGCCTCTGGGCGTGGCTTGTGACCGGGCCTGGCCCTGCCAGGCCGGGGCCGCCGGTCCTTCCCCCCCCCCGCATGGTGCCGGTCCTTTCTCCTCTCCGTGCGGCAGCTGGGGTGGCGCAGCCCCGGCTCGGCAGGGGCTGTCCCCGGCCAGGGCGCCCCTTCAATCATTGTGGTCCTCCGCAGTGATTGGCTCTCCTGACTGCCCTCCCCTCGCCTCCGTCTTACAACACACCCTGACCTCCATTTTGATTTTGTCTTTACCGCACCATGCTCCAGTGAATAAAATCCTGCTGGCAATAAGCGGAAAAGAACCCTTTCTCGTCTCTTTGCTTCCCTGCATAAATTAAACCGCTGTGCATGAACTAAGCTTAGATTCTGCGGGAGTTCTGATGCCCGGCTCACCTCCAGATTGGAGACTAGATGAGGCCAAAGTCGCTTCATTCAGGAAAATGAGACCGATGCAAAAGTCTCCGAGTTACCCACGCTTTCTACCCGTGGCACATTACCACATTTATGCCACTGTACAGCATTAAATATTTACATGCAGTTTGGTATACATGGATATAGAGTGTATCCCCTGAGCAGTTCACAGGCAACTGTCCCTAGCTTGGTCCAAAACAAAATACATTAGAAAATTAATACAAAAGTCTGGAAATTAATTCTTGAGGGGCCTGAGCTCGAAAAGGAACAAAGTCAAAATGTACAGTGTTTTAAAGTTAGACAAGTGTTTATAAATTTTGATCAAAACCTACCTCAATGCATTGGTTAGAGGAAGGGCTCAGATGAAGACATAAGTTGAGATCTGTGTTGTGAAGTGTAAATCCAACCAAAACTGGGAAGAATTTAAGTCTCTACATCCATGGTAGCAATCAAAGCACTCAAAAAAGCTTTTTTTCCCTAGCACTGTCCAACTGCTAAAGTACTTGTCAAAACTCATTGGGTACCTCCTTGCACAACAGGAAAGTTTCTGCTAGGAACCAGTGTACCAGCTGCTTGCTCTGGACTGGGCACCAGCCACTGCTGATGCCTACCTCCCCAGGAGAGCCTTTTCCAGTTGTATCCATGGCTAACTCAGACCACGAACAGTGAAACAGCAAAATGCACAGGAGGCAAAAATCTAACTAAGGATAATGGTGTGGGCTCTACTTCTAATAAATCCTTGCCAGAGCTATGAGCTGAAGAGCTGGATTTTGTTTCCATGTTAGCCTGTAGCTGAAGTTAGAAGGAAATAACTTCCAACTCTGTTAACAGATTGCTGCTTGAACAACTAGGCTGCTGGCTGACACTCACAGTGAGCACTTGAAGCTGTGCTACTCTGCAGCTAAAAATGCAATTATCCTTGAGCCAAATTCAAGTAGCCAAAAAGCTGTAGGACTCCATACCCTAAGAGCTGTTATGCTTTGCTGTGTGAGATTGTGACCTTGTTGCTGTCATTGTTTGCCTGTGTGGAACACAGTAACCCAAAATTAAATAGAAAGCAACCTTCCCATTTTCTCCTGTTCAACTTTATTTTTTAGTTGTGTTTTGGAGTTGTTTGTTTGCTTAAGATAATAACAATGCCAAGGCACAGAGAGATTTGTGTGGTATTGCTGAGACCAGAATCCTTTGTAGGTAGGAAGTTCCAAACATAAACAATAGTATATCACATCAGACACTTACAGATTCCTTTTTTGAAAGCATTTCTTTTCCTCCTGAGATAGCAGAGATAGTTTCAAATAGTGCAGTCTGACTGCAAAACAAAGAGCTAGTGCCCTCTGACTACTGAAGATGGGAAAAAGCCATCCTAATGAATGTTGTTACTCATTTGCCTAAAAGCAGCTGGGATTTTAATTAGTTCTGTAACTTGTTAGTTTTGATGGATATCTGCCCACTGCCACAGAGCAGCTGTTACCTCACCTCCAGCTGTTTCTTGCAGATCAGCAGCTCCCAAGATTTTTGGAGCCAGTCTCACTGCAGCCTGCCTTGCCTTGCACCTCTGACCAAGCACTGCTTTCACCAGTGCTCGGTGCTGCTCCTTGCTTCCGTGCAGCCTCCTAGCTTGCTGCAGATGTGTGCTGTTGCTTTGGTCTCCCCCAAACCTTTTCCCTCCCCTTCCCCTGCGAGTTAACGCCATGATGGTAGCACAGAGAACAATGCCAACAAGTTGAGCAGAGTTTGAGACTGGGGTCAATCCTGGTTTTCACTCATCTGCTGTAATCCTTCCTCATGGGTCAACAGCCCTAAATGTGCTGCTGCAACAGTGGACACAGTAGCTCTAAAGAGTTGTGTGTTATCAGCTCAGGCAAAGTGATTTTCCTTGTGAAAAGAATGGGGGGGAAATGTATATTTAAATATGTTTATTTAAACTAAAAAAATAATTTGAGGAAGTGGGTTTCTGGTTAATCTGAAACAGAAAATGTTTGTATTACCTCGTCGAAAAGGAATAAAAAAATGTTTCAATTAAGTGCTTAATTCAGTCCAAAGCAAAATTTTAATTTCTTTTGCCTGTGTAATCCTTTTAAATGTATTTGGCTAAACTCAAAACAAACTTAATTGAAATGATTCTGGTTTTGTATTTTCAAAATTTTTTGATCTTTCTTTTTTTGACCTATCAAATCTTAATTTTCTAATAGTTTTAGTACTCTTTAAAACACAGTTTTCAGAAAATAAATCATTCAAGGTAACAATTTTGCCTAAGACTGCCATTAACCATTTTACCTCCTTCCTTTTCCCTTAGTGGACTTGTAAAATAGATGGTTTTGGAAAATGAACCTATTGAATGCCCTGCTAAATGGAGACATTGCTTTAAATTTGCATTAGAAATGTCTTTCTCTATAAGAAAGTGGGGGAAATATAACAAAAGGGTCGTTGTAAGTTTATATTTCTATTTCTGTGAAGTTCAAAAATCACCAAGAGAGTACTCTAAGTCTGTCCTTTCTGACCTAATGCTGGATATTGTAACTATTTTATTATATTACATTATTTGTTATTATGAATAGCATTACCTTTGGGGTTAATTTGGCTAGGTGCTCAATATTTTCATACAACACTATTTGGCATAGCAAAACATTCTTAAAAGAGAATCTTCTTTTAAACTATTTCCAGTATGAACACAGTTTTCTTTCCTGGATTTTTTTTTAATGATTCTAAATTTGCCCTTGTCATCCAGAGAATAGAGAGAAAAAAAAGCATTTTTAGATGTTTTATTGGAGGGACTCTGTTCTCACAAAGTCATTTTTCACAGATTATACCAGACCACATACTAATAACATATGCATACTCACTACCAGCTTGTCTGGAACAAATGATAATTTTGACACTCTCTAATGCATCACTTTCACTGTGTTTAAGGATTTATTATCCTGGAAATGGTCATGGGCACTGTAGGGGGATCAGATCTTAGAGACTTTTAGTAATTTTCTGAAATCTCTTACTTGATCAGCATTTCTGTTCTTTAGCAGCTAAAGTGATTCTCAAAGATAAATATACAGCAAAGCTAACCTGTTGTATCTTGCCTTTTTGGTTTACGTTTTTGTTGAATCTCTTTTTAGGGAATCTCTTCCTAGGCTTGAGTGCATTTCCACATCTCAACTTCAAAAAAAGTAGAAATCCATGAAAATCCAAAAGTTGCTAGTATCTGTGACCCAAAAATAAAACTTTTTGGGGTAATGAAATACTGACTGCAAGTGGCAAAGATGTTGCTATTCATTCATTTAAACATTTCACATTTAGCCTCAGTAAATTTTTATGGTGTTTTAACTAAATGAATTGTTACTCAATTTATTCTAAGTCTTAGTAAATTTCATGTTGGTGAAATCTTACAGTTGTTTTAAACTGCATCAGTTGAATGCAATGTTCATTTTTCCCTGTATTTTTGGTTCTTTCTTTAAAATGTACAATTTATGAGATAATGTTTCAGGCTGGATCAAACCCTTCTGAAACAGGTTGGGATATTTTCCCACAATACGAAGTTCCTCCGTGCAGGTATTGTTTGAGAAGGAACACACCCAGCCCAGTCGGAGGGGCCAGCAAAGGCCCACAGAAATGCAGGGCTGTGTCACAGAGCACAGCAGAGCACCACATGAGGTGCTGCTCCTCTCCAGCTCCAGAAATGTACCCATGTCAAGTGTTTTGAGTATCTCACTGTCCTCTTCAGTTAACTGTATGTAGTCATTGAGCCCAGGATTATGCCAAGATGATCTACTATAACAGACCAGGAAAACTCGGTAGTCTGACCAAGAGTTAACATATGACTCACAGGGAATAATCTCGAGGGAAGACTCTCAGCTGGAGTGATCACTGAAGATATTTGTATGAAGAGAGAAACTGTGTTTGATTACCTTGAAGCTCAAGAACATAAAAAGGTTGTGGTTTTTTTTTCCCACTCATAAATCCATAGAATTCTATCAGAGGTATCAGAATGATTATTTTTCTTCTTTCCTCCCTCTGGCCCCAGTTTATGAACACTGAAATAACCTTTGGAACCTAAATTGTAACTTTTTACCAGACTGAAATGGACTAGAACTACTTCTTATAACTTTCAAAATCAGGTTTCACCAAGTAAAAAGAGTTCTGGACACTGAAAAGATAGATCTTGGTCTAAAATTTGTTCTCAGACAAAATGTCAAACAGTTAAGAATTGGAAATCTGTCATTAAGTATCACAGACTGAAAAAGCCTCTGAGTAGGCTTAATGTTTTTCACCAAAACAGATACATGGCAGTCAAGTTTGCAAGTGTCAGAATCTTATAACTGAATGCTATGTCTCTAGTAAGAGGCAAAAAACACTCCTGTGAGACTTGACATAAGCCTGAGAAAAAAAGTATGATGTAATTACATACATGTGTAATGATGTCAAACCTAAAAACCTGAAATGCAATGTTGCACTGACCGCAAGCCACCCGGTGGCCCGGCTGGCAACAAGTTCTGATGGCCCGGCAGCGCGGCAATCAGAGTCCTGTCAGCAGCTGTCAGTGCTGCCTGCAACTAGCTCAGGTTGAAGGCTGGCTGCTGCAAGGTGTCGCTAGACAACATGCGAGGGTAAAGGAAGAAAGAGGGACTCTTTCCTTGTCTGTAATCACCACTTTATTCCAGCCCCGAGGGGAAGAGTTCCAGTCGAAAGGGGGGAACAAAGGAGAAGAGCCCTGGGGAGCAGTTACAGCCCCCTTTTGAAACGGGGGCGGAGAAGGGGAGGAACAAAGGGATAAACCAGTAAGGGAATGACGAGGGGTGACAGGGAACAAATCATAAAGGGTTAAGGGAGGAACATATTTGAATCAACCAATGGGGAACCAAACTGAACAGAACTTTCCAGAGCTCAATACATAAGCAATGAAACACATTAATAAACATAGGAGTCTAGACCAATAGCATTACGGGAACAGAGAGGTTTCTAGAAGGAGAGGAGGAGATGCTGCTAGAGGGACACCCAGTGGGGAGTAGCCTTAAACCTTGGTCTCGCCCTTGGATCCACCCTCAGGGTCAGAGTCCTGGGCAGGGAAATCCACCAACTGGATGTCACTCAGCCCCAAGGTGGGCTGGGTCACCGCAACAATGCAATTGTTTGAAAACTTTCCAGAATTATTTCAGAGCTTCAGGGTTTCTTTCCCTAGTCTCAGTTCTCTCTCTCTGTTCTGTTACTTGGTCCTTCTGTTACTTGCTCATATCTCAAATATGAGCAGCAATAAAAGAAAATTAACTTTCTGCTTTATATAGATAATAAGAAAATTTAGGGTGGTAATTTTACTTGTTCCATTTTAGGACACACCCTTGGGACAACTTTCACATTGTCTACATGTCCATGAAAAATGTCAGCAAGGAACTGGCAAGCTCTATAGGTGCAATTGAAAATTGAAGTGCTCCCGTATTTAGATTCCTTTAGGCCTTTCATGGCTACCTCCACTGCGTTAAAACAGCTCACAAATTTTATGTATAAAAATTTTCTATTTTCCCATCTGGACTTAAAATATCAGAAATACAAAGCTCTGATATTTCCATAATTTGTAAAACAGAGACACTAATGGAATTTTTTGGAGTCAAATTCCACATCTCTCTTGTAAATATGTTTTTTTAAAAAGTAGCAACATCACTAACAATCAGATAACAACTTAAATATCTGCTTAACATAAAAGTAAAACCTTTAAAAAACCTGAAATATAAAAACAGAATAAAAAAACACAAAGGAGAAGAAAATTTGGTCCCAAAACAGTAACGTTTTTCAGAATGAGTCTCTGTGTGCATGTGCATGCATAAATGTTTGTTTTTAATTTTTTTCCATGCATCCTATACTTCTAATTAAGGAAGCATTAGCAAACTCACAGAAATTATTACTCTGAGTGAAACTGCATAAAAATTTCTATCTTCTTTCATTTATCTTTTCCTGTCACTGCTGCTTCATGTGTAAGTCCATCATAAACTTACTTGAAATATTTGAAGCCACTTATTTCAAATTATTTTATAAGAATTAGTTTATATTATTTTATAAAAATAAATATCATCTTAAAAAATCATTAAATATATCTATTCTGAGAATAGAGAGTTAATTCAAGAGTTAAGACAGAGACAGCAAAAACTAACACTGTCTCATACTTTGATGTCAATGCATTTCTTACATGAATATATCGAGGTATATGAGAGTCTTGAGGCTTCCCAAATTTGAAGTTTCATTCACTGAAATGTGAAATTCTTTGGAGTTTCAAATACAAAGTCTCACTACACTTCCACCTTAACATAATATTTATCTAAGCATACAGAAAGATTGTTGTTGAATGTGCAGTAATGTTGGGAGACATTTTTTTCAGGTGAACATCATGATAATGTAGTTCTCTTCCATTAACAGCAGCAAACTTCACTCTAAAGCACTCCCTTTTGTGTATATATATTACTTCCAGATGTAAGAAAACACATTATATAATAGCCTAGTCTAACATAGTGCTTTATATAGATGAAGACCTCACATCCAATTGCAAATACATGACATTGATTTAACTGTGTATGCTGACACTTAATGTGTACTGATGATGAAATTGTAATGAGAAGTACAATTTGTTATGTGACACAGTGGCAGTTTTGAAAGTGAAGAAATACAATGATAAATAGTGACAAATAACCACCTTCTTAAGGATAAAACAGAGAACATGTTTGTCTTAACTATGTAAAATTTTTAGAGTAATGACAGCAATTTCATTGTGGGTTTCTCTCATTTTCATTTGGAACACTAGTACAGTGTGGGGTTTTTTTGCTTTATTTTCATTCTTTGTCTACACACAGTTTCTACAAGAGTACAAAAATGCTTCTTCTAGAGAACATCTACCTGGAAAAGGAAAAAATGATCAGCAATATTGCTCAAAATCACCATTCTGAGAAGCTGTAGGAGTTTTGTAGAGTTATTTCTTCCCCTACATAAGTGTGTTAGCCGCAAATAAATTAGACAGAGACAATTAGGTAACAGAAAGGGCATAAAAGCCCTTAGGAAAGGAGCAATCAATTAATGTCTAAAATTCTGAATACTCAGTTTATATTAAGGCTGTAAAAGAGCATGTGAGAAGGTCTCTCACTTTTTCCTTTATTTTCTCTGCTCTCAAAGCCTAACACAGACTACTCCATGTATGGCTATAAATACGCATGGCATGCCCATTTTTTAGTTATATTGGGACAGGAACCTTTTCTTTGTTTTAATAAATATGGTGGATCAAGGAGTGAATCTCTCACATCTAGGATTCGAGGAGTGAAGCTATCACATTTTCTATGTGATAAATGTGTCCTGTTGGATACATATGTACTGACTTTCTGTTTCACATTGAAGGTGACAAGTGAAATGAAAGGTGAACGTTGATAGTGATCTCACCAGGTATCACCTTATGATTCTGTATCAGTTTTAAATTTTTGTCTGCAACAATCACATCTGAACTTTAGAGAGGCACATGGATTTGACAGGATCGTCTTGACTGTAAGACATAAGCCAGTTCTGTTTATGGAAATTTAAAAAAAACCACCTTACCCACTGCAGTCTGAATTCTATTTTATTTAACATGTCAAAGGGCTAAAAGAGGAATGTCAAGCTTGACACTGAAATGTGTGCATTGCCTAACATAAAGAATCTTTCCTGCAAAGATAGAAACTAATTCATAATCAAACTTCGGGTGTGGCAGTGTGCGTGGCTGAAGTCACAGCATGTAAGCTTCAACAGTGGTGGAAGGGAGCTCAGCACACTGCCCTCTGAGGTAGCTACTCTGGTTAGGGTGACACTGTTACCCATTCCATCATTCCTTTCGGTTGCTGTTTGCACACGTTGTTTTCCATTGGATGGTTGCACAGTTATGTAATGTTCTGTATTTGGTTATGCTCCAGAAAGTTCTTGTCTCCTTGGTTACCCATTGGTTATATTGTAATTTCTGTTCCCCTATTAGCTGCATTCCCTCTCCCTTTCCCTATATAAACCCCGCTTAAGCCCTGAGCTGGGTTCTTTGTTCCAGACCCTTCAGCTCACCTGGACCCGCATTCCTGCTCCTGCTCCCGGACCCTTCCCTGGACCCTCTCCTGCTGCCCTACCCTAATAAAGAGCTGAAAATACTGGACAAAGGCCCCTCCTTTGGTCTTTGTTCTCGCCGACCCGCCGAAGACCACCGGGCTCCGGGCAATCCTGCTCAGCAGAGGAGCCGGCACTGTCCAGCCAGGCACGGCTGGAACCCTGCTTGGGGGAGAAGCGCTGCAGCTCGGCAGCCAGGCCCCGTACCACCAGGGAAAGCCAGTGCAGGACGCCGTGCGCCATCGGGTCTGTCCCCAGCCCTCGGCAGAGCGCGTCCACAGCAGCGCGGCTACATTCAGGGAACTAGCTAATATGCTAAACTTAGGCTTCATAGAGCTTTAATTTCCAAAGCAACTAAATGGAGAAAAGAAAACCTTTCAGTGAAACAACATGTGCAGGAAATAATGTATTTGTTAATTCCTTTATACATCAAGTATTCTGATACTTGATATTAAGAGCACTACTTAGAGTTATAAAACAGTAGTGAAAAGTTTAGATTTAGACATGGCATTTATATTCAAGTTACACGAGGCATGTATTGAATTTAATGAAATGTTTGACAATCAGCATTCATCAGTATCTGACAGAAAAATTCATACTATATGAGATTTTAATGCAGCCTTAGTTCATACAGAATGAATACTGACTGCACTGTAATAGTTAGCTGGGAAAAGAAGATAATAACAGAATAGCGTCAAAAATAGTGACATTAGAAATTAAAAAACTATTGCAATTAAGAAAGCTACACTGGCAAAAGAAATGCTATAATATACTCTGAAAACATTAAATTGGCACGTATACACTCTATATTTTTTATTTCTAAAAACACATGTTCTTGTGGCAACACTGTCCTTTAGCTTCTTCTCCTGGAAGAGGCTCTTCTCTCTCTTTATTTTTTTTTTGTGTGATATTTATACAAAGCAATAATTTTTCTCTCTTAGCTTTCATTTCATACTTATTTGTCGCTTAAAAACATAATTAAGGTAGTATTTGGTAGATGGTAACAGCATTAACTAAAAATGCACCTGTCACTAAAAGTTTCATTTCCTTTTCTTTTGTGACTGGATAAATTTATCATACATATGCCATTTCTTCACCTAAGCAATAAACAATCAGAAGGAAGGAATCTCAAATTGTCCAGACCCTGGAAAAAATATGTAGGCATTTTACTGTAATTGACGGTGCTACTGAGATTAGAATTGTTGAAACTAGAATTTAAGCCTTCATTTATCAGACAAAAGCTAGTGAGATGTAAAGGAACTAAGTAGTTACCTCACCAATTCATCTGTCAAACCTTTCACAACTCTTCAACAAGGGTTTACTGAATGAAGACTCCAATGCACAACAAAGAGTAATTGCAATATGAAGAAGTGATGCTCATTTTGGTGGACCTGCTTTTAACAGGACTGTGTTTTTTAAACTGTCATTCCACATTTAGTTTTCCCCTTTATCCTGTGCTGTCCTCCATCATCTAATCAAAATAGAATTAGATCCTCCTAGAAGTCACTCTAAAACCATTGAGATTATCACTAGCAATCAATGCTTTAATATAATAACAGTTTAGCAAACTTCTGACCCACATTTATTTTAAGCAATTTGAAACTATGACTGGGAAGCAAAAATCAAAGGAAAATGGGGTAAAAGATATAGGAACATCTTTAAAATAATTCTTCAAAGGAGTCTCAAATTTAACTAAGATATTTTAAAAATATTTATTATTTAATTAGATGGAATCAGAATTCATGCAAATCACAAATTTACCTCTGAACTAGAAAGACTACTTGAGTAGAAGAAGTTGAAAAGTATGTTTTACAGATTACAGGCTACAGATTTAGTGAGGAACTTGGTCCTTCAGATGAGATGTCAGATGATATCAAAGCACCCAACTCCCAAACTGTGACCTATAAATCCAATTATTTGAATATTGCCATAAAACTATTACAATTACAGCAAGTAAGCTGATATACTGTATACATTGGCCTTTTGAACCTATCCTCATCTTGTGAGCTGAACTTCTATTAAAAATTCTTCTCAGTGATACCCTAATTTATAATAACATTTGCATGTGAAGTCACCATGCACAAAAGATTTGTTGTTCTCCTGAATTAATATCAGGAAGGTCAAAGCATTTGCTGGCAACTAGATTCAAACAAGAGTGGCTTTGAAACTAAAAATTTTAAAATGACAGCGACTCAGTGATGTCTATGCAATGCAATGCAGCAAAGAGACAAGATATAGATTTGGCCAGAACTGAGTTTTGGCAATCAGCTATTAAAATATAAGTCACTGTCCCAAGTACTGGACACTCCCTATGTCTCATTAGTATACAATGCCTCACCAGTTGGCCATTACTTACTCTCAACTAGTCTTTCAAGTATGGAAAACGAAACGAATTTTTAGTATCCATCTTTACAATGATACCTGAAAAATTCAGGGTTCTTTGAAATTTTTTTTTTTTTAATATAAAACAATGAAAGTGATAGATGTGAGGCTCCCAGCAGATGGTCTGGATCATGCCTATACAGCCTAAGATCAGAAGAGCATTTATGATCCAGTACTTTCCAACATTTTCATCTTAACATTTCACAGAGGTCAGACTCTGGGGAAACCAATTTATCTGTCTTGGAGACCTCAGACAGATCGCCTTTTGAAAATTAATCTTATCCCTTCCTTCTTTTGCTTATTCCCAAACCATATGCTGTCACACTTATTTCCACAACCATGCAAGCAAGGAAAGGCTATAACTTGAGTCTGTCTTTCTGGAGATAAAAAGGCAGACAGAATGACCTACCTGCAGACTAAATAGAGTGCTAGGAAGTGGAATTTGGTCAGACTGAAACAAAGTAACAATGTCTGTATGTTTTCTCCCCTTTCTCTGTAGAGTTGCAGGTGCATACTGTAGAGGGCTTTCTCTGTAGTGTCAGGGGGTTACCCTGGCTATTGGAATAGCAGAAAAACATTATTACATGTTTATAATTTTGGAGATAAAGGAGTGATACTGTTGTCTGAAAAGGGTAGCCCAAAAACTGAGACTAGTCAGGAGTAAGGGAATAAAAGGTGTGTATTTATTCGAAAGGCCTTCAAAGGTACATTTAAGGCAGACAAAGCCCCCCAGGGGCATCACCCAAGATGGACAACGAGTCATGAGTTCTCCACACCTTTATAGGTTTGGTCCATTTGCATATCAGCATAAATTCACCAATTAAAACTTTGCAATTTCCCCCTAGCTTCC
>VZRZ01007585.1:129090-223145 GCA_013398175.1 Climacteris rufus
ATGGGCAGCTAAACCAGATATATAAACAGTGTATATATATATATATATATAAATGTTGTTCTGGACAAAGCACTGAATCATCATAAATGAGAGCTAAAGAAATTACTTTACTGGAATTTGAATGACTTTGTAATAGTAACCCAAGATAAAATTTTAAACAGTTTATGAATCAGTTTATTAAACAGTTCACATGTTTAATAGGTATTTGTTAATTTTGTTTTAGCCATGAAACAGTTGTGTTATGGTTATAAAGAGCATTCTTTAATTTTATGATAGAGAATGTTATAAAATCTTCAAGACTCAAAGCCTAATTCTGTTATAGCAATCAGAGGTTTTTTGCCCTGAAAATACATTGGCAAAGCTAATAACTTGGAGGGGGGGTGGGGGGAGAGGAGAGCAAAAAACTCCAAAGCATCTAATTTTTGAGAAAACAAAAACCAAAAAAACAAAAAAAAATCAAAAAAACAACAAAAACAAAAACCAAACAACCAAACAATGTGTCACAACCTGTTATATGACTGTTAAGAATTTCAACATCTAATAACCAGTAAAAATATATTATCTTCCTTTCCAGACTTGAATTTGTGATTTCTTTAAATATAATATTCCTTCCTGCAGTTTCATGTACCATGTCAGGAGCCTACTCATATTTTGGTGGTAAAAACAAGTTATTTCTGTGCACGGTAAATGTGTAAAACAATAAATATCTCCATTCATTGTAGGAAATCACTGACCTATTATGTTAGCTGCCTCTATAAAACAAATCTAATCCTTCCACTGTTACCAGTTTCAAACAAAAAGTAAGATGTACTATGTTGGGGTAATTCCTGATGTATGCAGTGTTTACTAAGTGATTTGGAGTCAGATCTGTGTACACAAGAGACAGATCTTTCTTTAGCTGTAGGAATATGTAGCTCAGCTTGAGACCTCTCATGCTCCAGAACACACATCTCTCCAGGAGGCTCCTCCTCAACATCTCTCTGGTCTGTCTGTGCCTGTCTTCACAACTCTTACTTCAGACTCACAGTACAGCAACTCATCTGCACTGCCCTTACTTTCTGTTTCACTTGTGTTTGTGATGTAAGGGCAAACAGGTTTCTACAGCTGAGCTGTAATCATCTCCTACATTAGCAATAATTTAGTAACTTCAGCAGTTTCTCTTTTGAACAAAGCTTTTTTTTTCCATTAGCCTTATTATTCCTGGCTCTAGTGAGCTCATGTCTGAGAGCTCATCACATACTCCCCAGGGAAGCTCTTCTGCTGTAGGAATAGATACTTGGTTTTTTTTTCTGTTGACTAGTGAGATTTTTCTAAACTTTTCCTTACCAATACAGCTAAGATCTATCAAGTATTCATAACAAGCAAAACTCTAATTTAAGAGCATTATTCTCAATGTATCTGGTCCAGAAAAGCTCCAGAAATATGGAGGCAAAACAAATTACACAGAGTAATTTTCCATCCAGGAAAATACAGGAGGGCGCTGCTATACTCAAAGATTGACAATCCTTCTGTCAGGTCTTTTGGAGGGGAAAAAAAAAAGTCATTGAGAAAAGCATTTATATACTGCACTTTATATAAAGTACTTCTATCAAGAGGGTTTTCTTTGAAACTGGAAAAGATTAATCCTCAAGGAAATTTAATCCTATTGCAGAGAAAACATTTTATTTAGTTCTTAGTTTTGGAAATAATGATAGCAGTAATTAAGGTAGCAATTCCATGCAATTTATTTCCAAGTAAAGTTATGATGTTTACTCTCCAAGCTAATTTTTCTTTTGAGACGCAAATGGTATCAAGTGTTTCTTCCTACAGAACAACAGCTTAATGTGAATTGAATCTAATAGAAGACCTGGGCACATGGAGCTTCCAACTTGTAAAGGGCTGCGGATATAAATATTTTCTGTAAAGAATGCAACAAATCCTGCTGTTGAGTGCAGGGCCCTAACTCACACATACTCTGTGGTGGGGTTCACAGACAACATATTTCCCATCAGACTCACCCACAGGGCTCACTACATGGGTTGTTTTCTAAGAATTCAAAGTGTGAATACAGTGCAAGGACAAGGCCTTAGAATCTTCTGCCCAGCTATGATGAACATTACTGCAACAAGAACCCTGTAAGAAACATATATTCAAAATATTGCTCCAAATCCAACTGTCGTCCTCAAAATAATTCTATTCTGGTTCAGCTGACTGCAAATATAGCCTATGAGGTCTTACTTTTCCCTTAAGTAATTTATTAGATGCTTAATTCCTTTACCTGACACTCCCTACCTGCTACTGGAACAGGCTCTATATTCAGCATCACTTCATGAAACACTTTGTTGAGAACTTGTCTCCCTCACTTTTCTCGCCACTTCACTTGGAGAAAACAGTGGCAAGAGTCTCCACTAGACTCATTTGTACACTGTCAAAAAATCTGAATGGTTTTGTATTTTTAATAATGTTTACCCTTCTCATATAAAAATTAATCTGTGTTTTAAGCGTAGTGGGGGGCAAGCAAGAAATTAGAAAAAAATGTGAATTGTAATAAATTGCTCTTTTTGTTCCCAAGACCCAGAGTAAACAGCATGTAATTAAAACTGATTGAGGTACTGAAGTTGAAGTATAACCGTGGTGTAATTAAGAGCAAAACTTGGATCATCACATCTAAGAAAGCTCCACTTTTTTACCTGAAGCATCTGCAGAAAAACTCTGACATCACTTCTCTGCAGACAGAACTGAAATGTGACAAATTAACTATTATACCTTTGCCCATTTCATTATTTTCTTCTCTTGGGTTTGGTTTTCTCCATATTATGGGTTATTCCTTGAACATATCTGTAAGAAAAATGTCTATATATATAAAATATCTACCATATAGTTATTTTTCTCATACGCATGGAAAGACAGACAGTAATTTACACAATACTACATTTAATTAATAGAAACTAGTGAAACTTAAAGCACATATATAACACATACATTTACAAAAATAATTTGCAGTTAAAAATAAGTGTTACTGTGAGGTTTTGCTGAAGAACAATTAGTTGGCCACAGATGTCTACTCTGTGCAATTACTTGTTACTCACTACTCCTAGCTGTACCAAATAAACATATTTAGAAATAAGAGCAAATTTTTTTTAGACATTAAAGCCCTCTTCATGTTACTTCCTTCGAAATTCATCTCTTTTCCTACCAGCTTTGATTTTCAGGCACGTCTCTTTCTCATAACATTTTAAGAATCTTTTATTTGCAGAGCCCAAAGATTTTAATGGAGAACAGCATTTCTCCAATTGGACCAAATCTTTGGAGAAATACTATGTGAAAAAAACTCTTCATGCCACGACAGCAGAGGACAAATGCAGCCTGGTGTGGTAGTACGGAGGTGAGTCTATTGTGTCCCCACTGTCCCCTTCTGCATGGCTGCAGTGTGTGGCTGTTTGCTGTGGACATGGGAGTGGGCTGCAAGTGGAGGTGCTGAGAGGAGGGATGGGCTTCAGCTGTGGAAGCAACACCCAAGTCATGGAAAAATGGCATAAACCTCACTATCAGCCACTTTTTATTTTCAAGGAGATGTTTCAAGCAGAATATAGCTGATTTAAGAGTACGGTGCAATTATTTATTGGATGATACACAATATTAATGAGGATTAATGAGTTACTGAACTAGGTCTTATTATTCTCACAAATGCATCTTCCCTGGCTTGGCAGTCATCAGTCATGTCCGAGAGGGCTGGTCTCCATTGCTCCTTCAAATGGGCTGGTAATCAGGGTTGCTGAGTTTTCGAGTAGTTTCATACTCTATTCCTGGGATTTTATATACCTCAATGAAGTATATAATTAATTAAATCCCCATTTAATTGCTTCCTGCTAACTACTGAAGTATCAAAAATTTAACTTATATGTGTTTCTTTTCTTACTTTGCACAGTTTTAACTCACACCTTCAAGTCAATTTTTTCAGTGAAACCAAGTCAAAGTTACAGAGCTGTGCTGCACCAACCTAGGCTTTGCAACACAGACAACTGAATCCCTCCACTGTCAAATTATCCTACTTTATCAAAGATGAAACCTACCATTTGCCCCTACATTTTGACTTGTTAATGTTCCTACTGGACTAGTGGACTTTTTTACTCATCCTATATTCAAACCCTGTTGACACAAAAGGCAAAATTTGCTGGGATTGAGGAAGGGGAGCAGGATGTCTTTGAAAGGTCACAGCTGGTAAGATTTCTCCTTATTTTGCAAACAGCTTGTGAATTCTGTATCCCAGGGCCCAGGTAATGAATCTGATTGCCTAAAAATGACTGGTTTCAGCATATTCTGCAGTAGGTCAGGAAGAAAAACTGGTTGATCAGGTGACCTGGCCAGCTTTGTCCTACTTCAACATGAGGAGAGCTGCTTCTGTCCTAAGTATTTAGGTTTTTGGCTTTTCCTGATTGAAGGGGGTTTTGTCTCCCACACATTGCTTGTAAGCACTTTCAGGAGTGACCTGGGGCAGCCAGTCCCTGCCAGAGAATCCAGACACTCTCTCACAGAAAGGAGAAAACATCTTGAACAAAAAGTGGTGCAGAATAAAAAGGGGTAAAGAAAAAGGAGAAGGTCATCTTTCATATTCCATCACTCTTACACTCAGTCATGCAATTTTATAAATTACTCCATCTCAGAACTAAGCCATCTCTGCCCATTAACAAAAAGTTAATTTTCCTTAAAATATTTCACTTAGGGTTATACTTATTCTGTAACTTCAAGAAAATTCATAATTGAAGTTCTTATTTAAATTCTTAAAATGGGACTTCAGTGATACATAGATGTGAATAGGATCAAACCCCAAAAGTTGGTATCTTTTGTCAATTTTATATCATTAATTTGCTTTCTTTTATACACAGTAGGGGTGTATGTGTTTTGGTTATGATATAATCTTAGCTTATTTTCAGGCTGACTGGTTTTTGATGACATACAGGAAGACCATGAAGTATTTTATTGGTCTCTCTGGTATATATTTCACTCTTTATTCACTAAGAAAAACCCATGTTGAAAACTGACTTTTGCCTCTAATGCAGTTTTTAACACTGCTCACTTCAAAGAAACAAAAAATCCCTTCCCAAAACATTATACAGAACCTTTTATTTTGAGGGACCTGCAGCACTTAGATTTACTAATCTGTTTTCAATTAATGTAGAGTTTTACTTGAGTTCTTTCTATTTTTCATTATATACATATGGATGGAGAAAATGAAAAAAAATTGTGACAGGTTCCATGTTTAAAACATGTCTTTTGTCATAAATTTTGCATAGGTTATTAAGGAAATACAATCTTTACCACCACATATTTTTCCAATGAATTCTGGTAGGATAGCTTCAATATAAAGTGGGAATAATTTCAGATACTATCTTCAAATACTATTCCTGGCTATGTACCTTCCTGTAAGACAGAAATTGGATTATGTTAAAATAGATGTTATGATAATTCAGAATCTGTCACTGAGGCTTGTGAGTGCCAATGTGAGCTCTAGTGCTGTTCCCTTAAGTCATATAACTCTCTTTTCTTGTTTTCTACCTTGTTTGACTTGCACTAAGGCAAGACTATCACAAGCTGACATCAAAAACAATTAACAACTGAAAAGATCTGACTGTGGAGTGTGCATCTCACCTTTGAGATAAAACTTATTTTCACCCTTCAAGAAAATGAAGATTGAGGAAGAGAACAGGTGTTTTAGAAAATGCAGGATCAGAAAAACAAAGAAGGTTTGATTAACTTTAAGCAGACAGCAGCTCACACAGACTTGTACAGGCTGATGACTGACAACATGACAGAGAACAGTATAAGCACATCTCACCCTGGCTCAGCCATTCACAAGTTTACACAGTTCTTTGAGATATGCTGCTATTACATCTTCATGACCAGTAGCTAGTTAGCACAAAATTACATTGTATATTTCTGTGAGCTTAAGTTATAATGGGAAAAATAGATGAGATAAAACAGGCCTATGGATTTTTTTATCAAAAGGCCCTTTCTAACTGAGGAACAATAGAAAGCTGGGTGCTTTCCACATGTGTCTATTCCAAAATCTCCTGCAACCACTGGAGGTGTTGACTGGAGAAGCATTGGAAGACACCAGCCACTGATAGTGATCTTTTCCTGTAATATTTTCTCAGATTGAACAAGCTTTGGCTTGGGGACTTTCTGAAGAAATAAGCAAACTCATGGAACAGTTTGAAGACAGGAACAGGAAAAAGAAATTAAGACATAGTAAAGAAGATCCTGGGCTTTTGGGAAAGGGATAGCTCTTTTGGAGGAGGTTCAGGCAAGAAGATTGCCATGTTGCAAGAGCAAGTTTGACCCCTTGCTGTTCCTAAGCGAGGACTCAGTTATGCAATTGAAGTACAATTGAGCCCATGTATTGAGTTTACATGGCAAAGTTTTTGTAGCAGGGGACAGCTGCAGGGATGGCTTCTGTGAGAAGAGATCAGGAGCTGCCTCCTTGTCAGACAGTTTCAGCTGGTTCTAAGACAGACCTGACACTGGCTACAAGTCAGTTGGTGGTAGCACCTCTGTGTTGCGGTGGTGCAGCCCACCTTGGGGCTCAGTGACATAAAGTGGGTACCTTTCCCCGCACAGGACTCCGACCCTGAGGGCGGATCTGAGGGCAAGGCCCAAGTCTAGGGCTGTTCCCCACTGGGTGTCACTCCTGCAGCATCTCCTCCCTCTGTTCCAGAAGCTTCTGTATTCATTTATCCCCATTGGCTCAAGTCTTCATGTTTAATAATGTAGTTTGTTGGTTATGCATGAAGCTCTGGAAAGTTCTGTTCTGTTTGGATTATAATTGGTTGATTCAAATATGTTCCTCCCCTAATCCTCTGTAATTGGTCCCCTGTCATCCCTTGTCATCTCCCTATTGGTTTGCTCCTTTGCTCCCCTCTCTCTCCTCCCCGGTTTAAAAGGTGCTGTCACCACTCCCCCAAATGCCTTTTGCTTCCTAGCTTCCAGCAAGATCTTCTGCCCCCTCGGGTGTTGAATAAAGTTGGGACTGTAGGCAAAGAGAAGGCCCTCTCTGGTCCTTTGCTCTGCCTTTGTTGCCTAGCAACACCTCACTGCTGCCAGCTCTCCTTGGAGCCTCCTGCAGACAGCATTGCCAGCTGCTGACAGGGGTTGGGTTTGTCCACGCTGCTGGGACGCCAACCTTGTCGTCTGCCCAGGCCACCGGGCAGCCAGAGGAGAGAGCGACACCTCTGTTACTACATTTTTAAGAAAGGGTAACAATTCTGGAGAGTAGCTGCAAGAGAAACAGCCCTGGAGACACTCAGGTCAGTGAAGACGGGATGAGGGAGGTGCTCCAGGTACAGAAACATGTTCCACTGCAGCCTGTGGAGAAGACCTTGTTGAAGTTGGTTGTCTCTCTGTATCCCAGAGATGCCCATGGTGGAGCAGATACCCATGCTGCAGGCCCTGGAGCACTGCATGCTGGGCTGGGTGGACATGCCCTGAAGGAAGCTGCAGCCTGTGGACGGGAGCCAGGGCAGCGTCCTGGCAGGAGCTGCAGTTCATGGGTGACCTGCTGGAGCAGCCTGTTCCTAAAGCACCCTGTGGAGAGGACCTGTGCTGGAGCAGTTCTTGAAGAAGTACAGCATTTGGGAAGGATCTGTACTGGAGAAGTTTGTTAAGGAGTGTATCCCATGGGTGAGACCTCACACTGTAGCAGGAGTACAGCATGAAAAGTAAGGAGAAGCAGAGATGAAGTGATATGAATTGACTACAATGATCATTCCCGAGCCACTCAGAGAGGAGAAAGTAAAAGAGTTGGGAATGAAGTTGAGCCTAGGAATAAGGGAGTAGGGGAGAGTATATTTAGTATTTTTTTTTCCTTTTTCAATATCCTAGTCTATTATTAAGTGGCAATATATTAAATTAATGTTCCTCAAACTGAGACATTTTTGCCCATGATGCTAACTGATGAGTGATCTCCCTGTCCTTATCTTGACCCATGAGCTATTTTTTTGTCTCATTTTCTCCCCCATCTTGCTGAGGAGGAGGAGTGAGAGCAGCTGTCTGGATGTCTGTCAGCTGGGCAAGGTTAACCCAGCACAACCATTCACTGTCCAAACCAGACATTCATCACCCCAGAAACAACATTTTGGGACCAAATTTCATGACATTAGTGTTCTTACTGAAAGGGCTCAACCACTGCTTGCCAAAAAAGTGATAAAATACAAGCAAACTGGATTGAATGGCCTTTTCCCATGCTTCCTGCAGGTGACATTGCAAAGGGGTTGGCTGCTGAATCCACTGAGCATCAGGTATTACCAGATACCAACCACAGCCTCCATAGATAGCTTCTGAGAGTCTATCAACAAATAAGAAATGGTTGCATACAAGATTATGTCACAGGGAACAGGCAATCTCCTACCATCTGCTGTTACCTTTTGTGTTCTTCTGTCAGAAAATCTTATTTTCAGTTTCTTTCTCCCCCTTAGTGCTTTCAGATCCATATCTGCAAGGAACAACTCTTACCCACCTGTTTACAGAGGCATTTGAGGGCAAACGAAAGTGCTGTCAGCTCTACCTCTTGACATTGTTTCACAGTGCATCAAAACAAACCAAGGTGTTTGTCACAGCAGTGACACAAAAGGAAGAGCCAGAGACACCTGTGTCCAGGATCAAAGAGAAGGAAGGAAGGGCCACAAGACCCGCCTTCTTTATTTTTTATATCCATTTGGAAATCACTATTCATTGGAGGAAATCCATTCTTCCTCAATTACAGTGGTCAAAGGAAATGTCCATCAAAGTTCTGTGTCCATGAGAAAGGAATGTGAATGATGAGATGCAGTTACAATAACATAGCTATGTTTACAGAAAGAACCGTGTGAAAGAAAGTAAAAAACATCCAGCTGCAAGAAGCAAGGCAACAGGTGTTTATCTTCAAACATTAGGTATTTTGTCCAGTCCTTAGAACACGGAATATAAGAGTTTCAAACATCCTACGTCACAAGGCAAGAGAACTTTGTTTTCCTTTTCTGACCTAATGAATCCTGAATCCTTTTCTGCCTGACAGCAAGAATAGTGGAAATTATCTTCTCCCTCAACAAAACACACAAAAAACTGGCTGTTGATACACTCTCCAGAGCACTGGGAGTCAAATATCTTCAGCAAGGTTGGAAGTTGCACAAGACTTATCTGGTGGGAGCTGCTGCTGTTCTCAGAAAAGAAAGGATTCCTCTAAGTCTAGCCATGTGATAAAAAAAATCTGCTGCTGCTCTAATTCTCAGCTTGGTAAAACTCTGGTGGGAATCGCACATCCACACAGAAAAACCCCTAACTTCAGAGACACGTGCCAGCCTGGCACTATATTGCTGTATGCTGTAAAAACTAAGCTGGAGCCTCTTATCAGTCCTGGCTTGTATTGGTAGCAGATAAGAAAGACACCAGGAGCTGCAGAAGCATCCACAGAATGAGAAGGCTGTAGCACCTCGGGATCACGACAATCATATGATGGCACCACAAAGCATTGCTCTTTGAAATGAAATAAAGTTTCTACTCTAGAAAAAACTGCTATACAAATATTGTAAAGTAAGCAAATTGTTTGGATAAATTCAGAGAAATCTGAATTTTTATTTTTTAATTTTGACAATATACTATTCAAGTATTTGTTCTCAACTTCATTTTGCTGGTATAGTATGAAATATATGATTACATGCACTTGTGGAAATGTCCTCTCACATTCTGCCACCTATATAATATATTTTGGAATTTCTGGAGTCCCATAGAACACATCATAGCCTAAAACTATACAAACAAAGCTGACAGTATTATCATTAAATTTGTTTTTTCATTACACTTCTTTTCATTAAGCTTCCCGTTTTACCAAAACCAAACATCTTCTGTACCTTAATTTTTCACCACAAGAATCAACAACTAACTTTCCTGCAAATCACCATTACACCACATTTTTTAAGATATATCTATTTCCAAGCATACTGGCAGTTGCTGGTTTGAATTCCAAATGACACTTGACATGGCAGCTTTGCACTTGTACATGCAGTCACTATATCTGTGTTACAGTTAGAGCTCAACAGCAATAGAGAAAGGTGGTAACTGCTTGAGAGAAGAATGAAGTGTTCTACTCACAGGAATGTCCTCAATACATGCTTGCAGTATTTAACCCATGGCAGCCTAAACTGTTGGTATAATCTTTCAAACTGATGTTCTGAAAAACATGACACCAAAAAAGTTATCTTAATAGTTACCATGCTACCGTGCAATGACTTAATCTGACCCATATTTCACATACAGGTTTGTGTTATTCTACAGCATTTAAGTTGAGGGAAAGTCCTATGCGGAGTAAAGAAAGGTGATTTTTGGGAAAACTCACAGTAACTCCACTGGACTAAGAGAAGGAGGTCCTGAACTGCCAGGGTTACAACCTAGCAATCATCTTAGCTGCTTATTTTCTGACATTTTGTAATATTATACCTGCAGTATAACTTGAATTGCTACTAATTGTTGTAATTGTCTGGTGAATTATGAAATTATATGTGAGCTGCCAAATGCTATGCACCAAAATCCTTATTGACCTATTGATAGTTGACCCCCACTCTTCAATTGAGGGATATTTGGATTATGAAAGTCAGATTTTGTAAAGTCTCTACACACAGAGAGTAGGATTGTGGCATGGTGGCTAGAATTTTAATGCAATGATTTATCAACATTCAGCTCGTTGCCATTCTTCGGTGAATGCTATAATAAACTCAGGCTGACAAAGGATATGAAGGAAAGACAATTTTCCTGTGACGTCTTTTTCACAAAATTATTTCCTTTAATGCTTTTATTTGTTGTCACTGGAATCCTTAGAAACCTCTTGATGGTCAAAACCCTATGAGGTCAGGCATTTGAGCTCTGAAGATAATTTTCTGGGATGCCAAGCTTATGTTTCCTCCAGAGGTGATTTCATTAGTGATGCCATGACATAAAACATTTAAGACTGCTTCAACTAATTAAATATATCATTGATGAACAGTCTGAGATAAACATGGAGACTGACTCAAAGCACCAGAGCTCACACACACATCTTCTACAGATATCTCTTAGATTTTTAGCATCCAGGCAGGAAGAGAAGAAGCTATGCCATCTATTAAATTATAAGGATAACATAATTTTTACTAAATGTCAGACATACATCAGGAAACAATCCTCTTATAGAGTCTATGCTTTTTGGGGGATGTTTATTCACTTCTGTTAGCAATCTGATTTGATTTTTATAGATCTTCTCAATCTAACTTTACTGATTGCTATTAGAGCTGATTTAAGAAATTTAAAAGTGGGAGTAAATTCAAGAAATTTAAAACAATCAATTGCATCACATTTCTTGATTTAGAAACAATACTTTGATTATATCAAGTTTTATTGATCCAGAATTATCCTTTTGTAACAGAAAATGACCAGCACAAACATTTTATAAAACGACTAATCACAGCATAAGGCTTCCCCATAGTAACAAAAAATCTCATTGTCGCTTGCCATTTCTACTGAGACCAAATTCCAATTTCAGGCAAACTGAAACTAACCAGTGTGGAGGGACTCTGTTTTGCCAGCAGAAAAAAACACCATTCACATGGAAAATGGAATTTGGCCAATTTTGGTTAAAATGTAATTACAGTGACACAGGATAGCAAGACAATGGAAAGTGGATCCATCTTCATGGTACATTACTCTTTCCATCCTCTTGAACTCCAAGTTTTCCATCCATTTCCTATTTTCTCTGTCGCCAACCGAAAAAGGATTGAGTTGCTGGATGATTTAAGCAGCTGGTGCCTTTTCATACCTGTTGACAGCTCCTCAGAGACATTGAAAAGTAAGTAGCAACACTGAAAGTCCCAGAACTTGCCTTGACTTGAAATGCAGCTGACTTTAGCTTATTTATCTGAAATCAGTTTCTGAAAGCATCCTGAAACACTTAATAATGAGGTCATTCATTCATTAATGACAACAGTAATTTTTTTAAAAAAACAGTTTAAATCCAATTATTTTGAAAATTATTCCTTTCTTTAGCAAGAAAGCTAAAAAAAAAAAATTGAAATACAGCCAGGTGTTATATTTCTGATTATGTTTAACTTAAAAATATTTTTTCTAGCTCTATTGACATGTTATGTTACCAATTTTTTGCTCTGACAAATGTCACTGTAGCAAATGAATTGTCAGCTTGTCACAGTGAATCACAAAGTTCCTTCCCGTGTCACTCACCTTGGACATAGCATCATGATGGCAATATGCGTATTTGGAATATTTTGTGGCCATGAGCTTGTGTGCCATGAGCCTGTGACAGACAGAGGCCCCTAGGACTGAGATCAAAGGTTAAATGGCTTTTTGCTGCCATCTCTTGATAAACCAGAGGAAAAGGAAGCAGAAGCTGATAATGTGTCTGGGGCAGCGTTCAGCACTGGCTGATGAGGATGGATTTATCTTCTGGGTGGACAGAGCACTAAGGTGTCACGAGTGATGACAGATGAGCATCAGGGCTGCACGGGGCGAGAGGTTTGTTATAAATACACTTCATCCTCACTCCCCTGACTCAGGGCTGCAGGAGGCTGGGAGGGAAAAGTGGTTTCTGCCTTTGAGGGAATGAGTAATCTCCTAATGGCACAGTCTCTGTGTACTGTACAGGGTTGTTTACAGCTGAAAGAGAGCTTTGAACTGTAAAAACAGGCTTGAAATGCAGGCTCTGTCTGTCATTGTAAGAGATGCTAGGTGTGGACCCTGGCGTGGTGCAGAGCTCACACGAACCTGAGTCCCTGCCAAATTCAATGATGGGGACATTCTGCAGCTACATGATTGAACTAGCTCCCCAATATTCCACATGTCCCACAGCTTCCCACACAACTCCCATTTTGTTGGCTATCTAAATCTTCTGTGTTGACATATATGGATCATCCACCACTGCAGATCAAGCAAGTCGTAGGTCAGCAACAAAATCTAATGAAATCTAAATAAGTACACTTTTCTTTTTGAAATTTATTGAGAAAAAAATAGAATTTAAGGTTTTAAAAATAAAAATATGTAAACTCTCAGTTAAATTCTCAGTCTTTCAAGTAGGCTGTCTTGAAAGCTTCGGCCCACAAATACTCTTTCTATGATCTCCAAGGCTGCCATCATTTCTGCTTAGCTAATATTAAGCCTGTGCTTCCCTATGAAGCACAAAAAATGAAAAAAATGAAAGCAGAATAAATTCAAATCAGCAGAGAATTTACTGACTAATTCCTTTAAATAGGAATTGCATAAAATGCAGCTGTGGTCCGTGAATAGAACCCAGGATCCCTGCAGGAAGTTCAGGGTCCTGAGAGACCAACTCACATTCTTCCTTGCGTCCTCTGCCTCCAAATTAAGAGGTTACCTGGTGCTTTGGTACTCTCCCGGGTGAAGTGGGACTGAGGAGGCAACTAAATGAATCCTCATTAGCTGGTGGGTTCTGAAATGAGTTAGTCATACAAGTTCTCCATAAAATAATTTTCTTAGGAAAAGTTTTCCAGTGAGACCTTGAGTGTAGTATGCCTCCATCATTAGGTGGCAGCTGAGCAAAGGGGGATTTCAGAAATAAGTTTTGGTCTTAGACATCTTCATCCTGTCTAAGAGGAAGAAGGGGTTCTATTGGACCTGACTCTGAAAGAAAAGAGTGAAGTGGCAGGGAGAGATTAAAAAAAAATTAGCAGAAAAACAAATGGATTAAGGTTGTGATAAACTTAAAACAGTAAAAAAAAAATAGAGGAATTTTTGCTTTTTTCATCAATTATTTGTCCTTAACTTTTCTCTGAAACTCATTGTGCATTATTGAAGCTTGCTTGGAAAGTTTAAATTACCTTACATATTTTTATTGACAGCCATCAGTGGAATTAAAACTAGATTATAATGACAAGAATCAATACTCCCTTAATCTTCAAGATATGAAATGGGTATCACCACATGCACATAGCACATATATACTTTTCATTCAGTTAGATTAATGGTCCAGTATAACATATGCATTATCCAGCAAATGGAGAAGCAATGTAACACTACTGTGTCTGTTCTAAACCTATTACTAAAAGAAACACAGTCACAGTTTGAAAAATGAGAACCAAAACACTAAAATATCTGTTATGTCTTTTGTGGTGGCCTAGGTATATTCCTGACTGCTAACTGAACAACCTTTGCAATTAAACATGGAAATTAACTTGTTAAGTCTATCAATATCTATGAGGATCTCTTTTTTAACAGAACTCTGTACCCTATACAGTCTTACAGTAAGGTTTATTTTAATGGATAGTAGAAATTTTCAGTCCTTTCTTTCAAAAAACACTTAATTGAAATACAGTGAAAAGTAGTGCACACTTACTAAAAATAGGAGAAGGCTGGAAAAGCCAAGAGGTTCCTCTCTCTTCCATTAGTCACACATTGGATAGGAAGTAAATCAGCATTCATAGTGTTAGAAAATTCTCTCTCTTTCTCAATTTAAAATTTTAAATGTCACGTCTGTAATATTTCCAAGCCGTGGCCTCAACCATCATGACTTTGAATAGTCCTAGACCACCTAGTAACATTCCTTGTTGCACAGGGAGTTAGACCAAGGGCTTTCTAGTATGAATTGCTTAATCCCTGCAGGACGCTTGGAGAAAAGAATCCTTTTAAACAGGAATGTGTTTCCTGTACATGTATTGGAAGCCATACTCCAATGCCATGTTATATCCTCTAGGAAATTCTAATTCTGTTTAGCTGTCATCTGAAGTTCTTATGTGATTTAATGATATGGGATAAGAAGATTATTGTGATAGGATATTAAGGGGAAATATAAAATTGATTTAATCCCATGTTTCTGCATCAGCATCCTCAAATGACCTGTGCTGCTGAGCCACTGTAATTCCTAATGAGAACTAAGCTTTCTGTCATCATGGTTCCTGAAAAACTTCCAACTGGAACACCAGTCCAAGAACTGTATTTCAACTTACTCAGTTGTGGCCTGAGACAAACAGGCAGATAAATGCAAGATAATAAGATAAGATAATAAGATAAATGCAAAGACAAAAACTTTAATTAAAAAAACCCACCAAGACAAAAACAAAAATCACACTAAGAGATTCAAGATAAAAATGGGTTTTGATAACCAACTGTCCAACCTCATGACCCACAAGCAGCCATAACTGAAGTTCTCATATTGATGATCAGGAAGTACATGCTTTCTAAGGTATGAATTATGTTGTCTCCATATGGTGGCATACATTGCAAAATCATGCTAAATTACTGTTTATCTGCTCCCCATTTTAACAGCCATCTAGAAAATAAGAGTCCTGTTGAATCTTGGGAAGTTAAACACAGCTAAAAAGAAGTCTAATAATGGAAGAACAAACTAGAACTCCTACCTTCTGCTCCTGATTGTCTAGATGACTTCAGTCAAATTACTTTATTGTAGACCAAAATAATTTGTGTGTCAATACCAAAACCTCTCATTTTCTTTACTTTTGGTCACATCATGCTATCAGATAACCCAACATAATTTCATAGATATATAAATATATGCTAACTGGATCAGATTAAAGCAAAGGCCAGTGCTCTGATTGTGACATAAATTTGTCCTCCCCACGCACATTTCCAAAGAACAGCTTTGGTTTAGGATAGGCATAAAAAGAAATGAAAACTTCCTTCAGAGTTCATCTAGTGTCTCTCCTACAAATCTACAGGTTAAAGTATTACTTCTCCAACAATTAAAGAGACATCTAGCTATGACTATAAAAACACCTTAACAGGCTTCATTAATTAAGATCAATATGTGAAGTAGTAGCAGGCTTAGATGCAAATTTGTACACACTGTTGGCCATTTTTAGCTCTTATGTGCTAATTATTCCAATGCAGTCATGTTGCATGACAGCATGTTGCAATGAAAAAGGGACATAAATCTTTGTCATGAACCCTGTAAAAAGGTGGATGAGAGAGAGAAAAGATGCACTTTTACTCCAGGGTGCATCTGACATAGACTGGGTTTTCTGCAGCAGTCATTGCCAAAGCAGATGCAGCTATTTTGAGGACTTTCACATTGCTATATTGATAGTCTCATATTTAAACACAGGTTAGAGAATGCTAATATAGCCATTACTTTGCTATAGTAAAGGAGTTTAAAAGATAAGCTACTTTTAAAGAGGTTTTTCTCTGTTGAATCCATTCATTTGCCAACTAGGAGACAGTATGATCAGAGTGGGAACGAGAAGTCACTGAGACTGACACAAATCTGCTGAATGAGATTGTCCATCAGGAGCTTATGGAACTCACTGGGACATGGGCTAACCTTTCCTGTATACAAAATACATAAAAATGAGAACTATGTAGCCTTGAAGACTTTAACTCTGTGGATTACAATAAGGACTGCTTTTAAAAAACCAAACTTTTCAGTATGTAGAACAAATCGATGACCAATATCTCATGAAATTTTAAATCATTGGGACAAAAATACACTGAACAACAATCAACATTTTACTGGTACATGTTTTGGAAGAAGGGACAATTACATAATTATGGTTAATCCATTAACACCTAAAAGATAATATCTGTAAGTGTAAGCATGACTGCAATTATTCTATTCTAAAAAAATCTCAACATGAAGAGTTCACCAATCAGCAGAATCATGAGCAATATAGAGGATTGTGGAATTCTTTCATCAGAAAGCAATGCTTCTGTTCTAATTTTGTTGGTTTTAAGAACTTCTCTCCACATCTTTTTTTATTATATGGCTATCACTGTATCCTGCTAAAGATGAGCCTGATGTACAAGCTAGTCTAACCTCAGTATTGCCTATTGAACTTGCATGCTGAACTTCTTCAGTGTTCTATTGTTTCTCTCTTTCTTGTCTAGACCTTTTGTGTATGTGTATTCCCTTTGAAAACCTCTTTTAATTCCCCTGAGACATTTCTACTCCATCCCAAAACAGATCCTAGCATAACATAACAACCAAAGCAAAGAAACCTGCTTATGGATTCACATGCCTAATTCAATAAAAATAACACAAGGTGTGCAACTAAGATTTGATTCATTGCAATGTTTAACTGGAATCTAAACATGTTTCCACAGAAAATTCAGAAAATTTAATCCTTTAAATTAAAAAAAGGTATCAAAAATTTGCAAATTAATGCCTACAGATGCAAGGTAATGCACAACTAAGTAATGTAGTGTAGCATATGTCCTACATACTTAGGTACAGTGGGGGGCAGACATAGTATTAGAGCATCAATCTATGTATTGTAGACCATATGGCACATTTGTAGACCGCTTGGATGCTGCAGCTGGTGCAAAATGAAGTTCCTATTTGCTTAGCAGATCTAGCAGTAGGAGAATACCTTATGCTAGTGTTATTTTTACTATATGTTCCCACAGAACAATTTTGCACTTGCTAACGTGTGCTAAGTGTGCACAGGATTGCTAAACCCATGTATTCTTTTGATGTTTGCTATCTGAAAAGCTCCTTTTTCTTCATGGTAAATCTCTTTTAAATTACCATGAAGTAAATCACTAGTAAATACTAAAGTATTGTCTCTGGTTTTCTTTATATCTTACCTCTCATAATTTTAGGACAATTATGGTGCTAAAGTCTTTCTTTGCCTTAATGCTATTCACTTTCATTTTTCATAGCAATTTTTTTTCAAATTTCTTTTCTCATCTCACCAAATAGTTAATTAAAAAACCCCACTACATTTTTCCAGGAAATGTTTCTCCAAGACCTGCCATCTAGAATGCCAATAATTACTGTAAGATTAGGAAATATTGGTGATTTATGTCTCTAAGTTACTAAAAGCTAGGTTGGAAAAGTGTTACATCTTATTTAAACAAATTGCTACATGCTACATCACTCTCTAAAGCCAAGACAAAAAGTCTTCTTTTAGATCTTATTCCTCTCTCTAATCCAATTTATTTGTCTTCGTCTTTTTTTTTTTTCTTTTCATATGGGGCTTTTTTTTTTTATTTTTCACTAGATGATGTATGACAAGCTTCCCCAACACACCACCAAACACAGGATACCAAAACTTCCTAATATTCTCAGGTCAGTAATTAATTTCTTTTACCTGTCTCCATCAGAGTACTCCCTGCGACTGATCAATCTTATTATTATACAGAATCACAGCTATACAGGCTTAATTAATTAGCCAGTTTTTCAGGGGTATCATTTACTATTAGAGAAAAAGAAAGGTTTCCTCCCCCAGCAAATCCCTCCAGCATGCACAAAGCATTTAGTTATTTCAATTTTAGAGGAAGAGTGATGAGCTGGGGTGATGACAACTGACAGTATTGGTCTGTTTTCCTCAAGATACCAAGCTCCGTCTTCAGCTTGTGTAAGTCCACTGAATGTGTCGAACTGACCTGCATCAACGAATGTCTGGTTCATTCTCTAGTTCTCCTCCCCTGATTCTGATGCTCGTCTTTTAAAAGATTTTATTTCTGTTTTCAGAAAAATGGGATGATCCTGAACACCTGTCAGAACTGCATCTAACAACAATTTTTCATAGAAAATTCTTTAAGAAAGCTGCCATTTTTTTCACACTGCCTCTACAAGAACCAAGCTACATAATCACATAATGATCAAGAACAACACTAAAACATATTAAAGACACATTTTGCCTTTCTGAGATGAAGCAGGGAATCTCAGGTTCTCCTGGTATTCTTCTTTCTCGTATTGAAAACTGTCCCATTAACATTTTGAATGTTAGGACAAAAACTCTGCTTTCACTTTTGGTATTACTGTCATACCTCCATAGGGAAACCTGTGGGATGTGCATTTATGCAAGCCTTCAGTGCTTCTGTCAGACTGGCCTGTAAAATACTGAACTCAGTTGGTAACACTCCTCTCAGGACCGAAACACTCTGGTCACGATGGAGGTGCAAGCCCAGGGCTGACATTTCTGTGCATTCTTGCTCTCAAATGCAGCAAAGCCCTTACAGACATATTTAGCTTTAAAAATCTGCTTAAGGCCCTCCTGTTTCTGGAAAGCATTGAAGCTTTTGCTTCAACACTTTGCTGAATCAGACTGCTGGTTAGATGCCAGCTGTTGGCCGAGATGTTAAATTAAAACCCCTTCTGACTGGTTCCATTGATCATGGAAGTCTTTTTTTACTAGTGTTGGAGTATTCCCGGTAATAGTTCTGCCATGGAATTATATGAAGAGGTCTTTGGTGAGTGCATATAGTTACTGTTCTGTGTGTGCCTTTACAGGAAGTTATGAAGGTTTTCAGAAACTTTAAAAAAATATAAATTTACTATCACATGACGTTCTATTACATCATTTTATAAGCGCATCACTCTGTGTTTCCTTTAACATGTGCCTTTCAACTTCCACGAAAAGCACTCCCAGTGACTGACAATCCTGTGTTTGCCTTTATCTCGAGAGAGATGCAGCTTTGTGCGGGACGACTTTCACCATCCATTTAACACATTCGTAACCTTTTTTTAAACCGCAGAAAACAGCCAGGAAGGTCTCTTGTTAGTCCCGGCTGGAATTTCCCCCAAGGCGTTCACGGCTGCTGCCACCTCCAGCCCAGACGGGTTGCACCAGCACGTCCGGTGCCGCACAGCATCGGGTAAGCGGCAGTTCCAATCATCCCCAGCCCGGGGCGGCGGCCAGGCGGGGAGAGGGAGCCGCCGGGATGCCATGGAGCCGGGGGAGGGAGCTAGGCGGAGGAAGCCGCCGGGGATGGGAAGGACCGCAGGGTCTGGGAAGGAGCCGGCGGGAATGGGAAGAGGGAAGGAGCAGCCGGCCGGAATGAGAATGGCAAAGGGCGGGAGGAGCCGGCGGGAATGGGAATGGGAAGAGGCGGGCACAGCCGGCGGGAATGGGGAGGGGAAGGGGCAGGAGCAGCCGGCGGGAATGGGGAGGGGAAGGGGCGGGAGCAGCCGGCGGGAATGGGGCGGGAGCAGCCGCCCGCGCTGCGCCGGTGTTGCGGCGCCCTCTGGCGGGGGCGGGGCGCAGTGGCAGGGGTGGGCGCTGCCCCGGACCCGCCGCCCCGGAGCTGCTCCCTGCTCCTTCGCAGCCGCGGGTGCTCGTGTCAGGAAAGGCTCCACCTCTCTGCTTGCTTAGAAATAAATGATCAAGCTCGACTGTTACGCAATTTAAAAGGAACAGATCACAATCAGAGCATATCTTTCTATGGATGTGGGTGTTGCTTAGCTTATGACTGTATTGCAAAGCTGGTTTTTGCTCTGTTTTTGCTAATGACAGGCAATATAGTATTATTATGATATTGCTGCAGCTTTAAGGAAGAGTGACGCTGGCAATATTAAAGGTGCCAATAGCACCCCCATATTTTCAACGATGTGGCCCTGTTCACCTACCAATTCATGCCTCTATACTTTTAACTCCCTAATCCTTCTCTTAGAGTGACATGGTGATATTTAGAGGGTATCTCTAATAAGGGGGAAATAGTTGAAAGGAAGGAAGACAAGACAATTTCATAAATTCTGGATCACATATGGGGTAAAGGAGCATTATGGAGTTACAACGGGAAAGGAATGAGGCAGGGAACAATAAAGATGCAGGTCTCCCATGAGATCATCAAGGAGACATCCTGACATGCTGCTTTGTGGAGGTGTTAGTAAAGGGAGAGATCCTTACATCAGTCCCCTTGAAATCCCTTTGGCCCACAGTTAGAGACAGGAGTAATCAAGGTAACGTCAATGAAGCTTCTTCTTTGGGCTTCTCCATCAGTCCATCTGCTTAACTGCTTTATCTGGTTATTGGTCACCTGCAATCACAACTGTCACTCCTCTCAAGTTAGGATAAAGAAACATATTAACCAGAGCATGGTACACAATGCAGATTAGGTTATTTACAAATTAAACTGAATTCAGACAGTTCTACCTTTGTGAACTCTAGAGACACTGTTTCCCAATAGACAGCAAGCTGCTGCTTGGTTAAGACATATATCAAATAGATGGACAAAACAAACCCATGGTAGGTTGTGAAGCTTTGCCTTAGAGGAGTATTAGATTGTTCAACATCCACCATTTTTTAGGCCAGTTATGTTTACTGAATGCATTTGAACTGCACTTTTTTTTTGCTCTGGCACATGAACTGTGTAGAGCTTGAACAGAAAGGAGAGGAGGCTTTGGGGGAGGGACAGAGAAACTAAAGACAGTGAGATGGCAAGCTGACCTCCCTGTATGCTTGTTTCTTCTGCTTTCCTGCTCTCCACTGACAGCCAGTCCCACATGATGCATGGTGATTGCTGAAACCTGCTACCTGCTGTGTGAGTTTGATACTTTCCAAAGGCTGATTGTAGCTGAGAAATGGATGACCCTTGCTCTTACACATCCACACACAATACGAATAATATTTCTTGGGCAGGAAGATAGGGGCTTGTTCCCCTCTTCTTCTTCACTCCACATGGGAAAGGCACTGCCTATTATTGACTAACTACAGTTATGGACTCAGGGCTAGTTTTATATAACAGATAGCATTTTGTGGTCTGTCACATCTGTTTTTATGCTCCTTGCTTTTCCCTTAATGTCGTTGGCTGACATGGCAATGCTTGCAAACACGATTAATGAAAGCAGTTCTACTCATAGTAGCATCTCAAGTGGTACTTTCATTGGCTTCGTGTTTACCCCCTGTAAAATGATTTATTTTGTTGGCAGTTGGAATGGTTCCTGCTGTGAAGCTCATGTGCTCTTTCTCCGGGGCTCATGTTCCCTTTTTGTTGTATGCCCTTAGCAGATGTGAGAAAGAATAAGGAGACATGTGATGCAAATATCTTACAGAGGGCATGAACTCAACATGCTTCACAGGCTGCTCAGGTAAGATATGAGCTGTCATTAGGTGTTACTAATCATGCTGTGGGGCAAGATATTTAATAATTTATGAAAGACAAACATTTATGAACTGCAAACAAACTAGGACTAATGAATGAGAGTTCACATTCAGCAGTAGATGTGATTTAAGAGTTCCCCCCCCACCCTGGAGTTGCTCATTCCTCCTTTATTGCAAGAGATCTCTATTCTTTGGTTGTGCTCTTTGATGGTGTGGCTGCACCATCTACCAGATCTTTGCATGTTCTTTCCCAAGAAATAATAAGAGGTTGTATATTTTGAAAAACATAGTTTCCCAGATCACATAAACTGTGCGATTGGCAGAAAGAAGTGGAGGGTGTGATAGCCTCTTGAAGAAGAACTAGAAATAATTGCCAGTGGGAAATCGGTACAGACACATCTTAAATCAGATATGCTGCAGAATAGTAGTATGGAAAAACATTGTTGTACTGTGGTAATGCCCAAAACACACTGTGTGCTAAGAAAGCATAACCCTGTAAGAGACATGCAAAATCCCACCCAGAACACACAATCTAAGCAGAACAAAAGATAATGAGAAAAGATATTCTGTTTGCAATTAATCAAGGCATTGATAATATCTTATGCTTTATTAGAAGCAAAATTATTTTAATGCTATCTTAAATATATTTAAAGGATACACTACACATCATCTTCTCACCTACCCTCTTTTCTTCACAGAAATTCTTAAACAATGTTCCAAGAATTGAAAAAATTCACAGTTTTCCTTTAAAACTAAAAGTATCTAAGACTAAAGGCATTTTGTAACATTATCAACACAGAGTCGGGAAATTAAAGAAATTATGTAATTGCTCCATGTTCCACAGTTTCTAACAAGATTTGATTACATGGTTGAGTGGAGAAGAAATCTATCAAAAAGTTATACAAGTTTGAAATCTGGGTGTTTTAAATTATCATTTTGAGGCAAGTCAGATTTAAGGTTTATAAAATAATGAACATTTCAACAACAAAGTATGTATTTGCATAAAGGAAATAATATATAATTAAAAGTTAATAAAATATTACTTGCTATTTTTCCAAACACACAAAGAGCAAACCACAGCTCTCTGATTCCGGCATTAGCCCTGCTGTTTGCACAAAACATAACTCAAGAGTAATTTTTGCCTTGCTGTGAGAGAAGGAACCATCTAATTCAGGCCACAGGAGGCCCCCACAGAGCAGGCAAAACAGCAAACTTCCACAGCCTCCCTGGATTTTATATTAATAGATGTGCAGAATGTCTGCTCTATGGTCTTAGTATGCAGAGGAGACTCACAGCTGACAAGATGAACAGAGCATTAGCAGTTCTGACAATGAGTAGACCCAGTCTATACTTTTGATACTGATGAGCAACAAAGCTCAGTGAAATAGAGATAGTCACTTCAGATTAGTTATTAGAACACCAAGTACAGTACCTTTCACACTTCAAAATAATTTCTATAGTAATAAAAGTCACTGTGACAGTGCAGTGCTATTGTTGCAAATTTCATCTATTCTTCTCTTGTTTATAAGCTCCTCTGTAATAATTCTTTACCCATCAGAATTCTTTGAAATGCATTTCATTATCCCAATCAGCCCCCTGAGACACAGCTTTATTGTATTGCATTTCCTTTCTACTTTGAACTTTCTGCTAATACTAAAGCTGAATCGAAGCCCATTACAACCAGTTGCAAATTAGCTTTTATTCTGCTCTGACTGAGAAGTGTGTTTTAATAAATTCATGCCAAAAGTTTTATAATATTAATACACTTTATCTTTTAATTATTCTATCCCAAATTAATGTAGTTATTTCTGATTTATTCCATGCTTTTTCTTGGTCCCAGGATGGGCTAGCATCTTTCCCACTCTCATGAGCATGGGTGGTTGTAGTACTATGTTCCTTGTCATTTTAAGATTAGAAATTAACATCATGTACCAATGTTTAATAAAGGGTAAAGAATACACCATATTTTGTGTGTATGTTTTCTTTGGAACACACTTTTGAAATAACATGGAAATTAACTATAAATGTGATACATATATGTATACATATATATGTATAGATAGATATATATACACAAGTAGAAAACATACGCTTGGCCAATTTGTTGAGAGCAAGAAGGAAGGTCTCACTCCCTAATTAGCACCAGCACATGCACTTGGGGAAGTTAACTCTCTAGTTCCCCTTCATCATCCTTCAGCTCTTCTAGTGACTACCAACATGGAGACACTCAATCTGCACAGCTCAGGATTATGTTTTCAGTGCCTGTAGACATTTCATAGGTTTGAAGTATGCTCATAAAAGATCTATGCCTTTACAGCAGTGAGTGGCAGGGACAGAAAATACATAGAACTGCTTTAGCAGTGCAATTAGAAGAATTTAAATTCTACACATTCCAGTACTGTTTTTTCTTCCAGAAAAATTAATTCATGTTATGATGTTCTTTACTGGTGAAAGCCCTGTCTTGGATCAGAAGGCTATGAAATGAAGTGCTAGGTTCTTCTGCAAGTGTCTGTTTGATCTTAGTGTGTGAAGATGTACAGATATAACTTCCTCTAGTCAGAGATCCATTAAGAGAGAAACAAGAGGAGGGGAATCAGCAACTCCTTTCTTTCAGCAGACTGGCACTTTCCACTGTGAAATATTTTGGGGAATATTTTTTTTTGAGAAGTTCCCACACCTCTGAGCCTGTCAGCAATGATGAGGCTTACTTGACAGGATTGTCCTGTTAGTTCAAGAAGCACACTTTTTCTCACAAAATTCTCAATATCTTTGCTGAGATGAAAGCTGCTGGCACAACTTTTTCCATGTCTTTGCCTGCATTTTTCAGGTCAACTTTTGCAACATGTTAAAAGTAATGAAGCTGACCTTGCTGCTGAAGTTGCAGCAGGTACCCATATAATGAATACACATGGATGTTTAAAGTGGGAACAATTAGGGCCCACATTTAGTTTATCGACCTTTTTTTTTCTTTTTGCCTGTTTTTTCTCTGAGTCATTGAAAAGGCTTGAGATTATTCAACAGGAGGGGGAAAAAATATGTATTATGGGGCTATTCCTCCTAGCCAATAGCTTGTTATCTAAGACTCAAGCATGCAAAGGCATAGGGAATGTGCTGAACTTTGGCACACTGGTATCTTGCCCAAAATTTCATTTGCAGGGATCTTAGTTCATTCTCCTTTAATCAGCAACAAGTTTTTGCCTGTCTGGCCTCGGAACAAAAGTTTTAGCTGCAGGTAAACTTTCCTCCAAGCACATGGTGCTAAGAGCATTGCTGCCATATCCAACTCTACTGAGGGGACTTCTCTGGACTTGCTGGTATCCCGTGTGTTTCTAGTACAGTAAGAACTGCTGCTATGGCTTAAGTGTTTAGAGAAAGTTGGTTCAGAAAAGCACCTGTGAAGATGAATTCTGTACCAATTATTTGGTAAGTGGTACCGTTAAACTAGCTTTGCAGTCACAATCGTACTATAGACTACAGGAAAATAAAACTAAGATAGGGAGAGTGGATCTGTAAAAACATCTGTGAGCAAATCCAGAAGAGAGGAAAGACTGAAGAATGATGGAAGTTGTAGCAGATGTATTCTACAACAGGAGAAAAAAGAAAGAAAATAGATCTCTAGACCAGACTGGCTGGAGAGAGACAACAAAATGAAAGGGAAAAAACACCATGAAAACTGATGGTTTTTAAATCATTAAATAATTGTTAGCATAATTTGCAATATTTACATTCCACTTATTTCTTTTACATTTGCATTTCAGACAGCAGGAAAATGGATCTAAATTCTAAGAAATTATTTTACTACTTCCTTCAAATTCTTTCCACGTGTACTTTTCTAATTTTATCTTTTATCTTTTATCTTTGCATTTTCATCCTTCTCCAGATTGCCTTTATGAAATCAAGACTAAACACTAGAATAAGAAAAATAAGTTCATTTGTCTGACAGACAATATTGATTTCTATGCAGTTAAAGATTCAAAAGTGTTTATTTATACTGGAAATAATTTTAATACTAATTCCAAATTGTCAAACATTATTCTTCTTTACCTTCATGTCATATATCTGCACTTAACAGTATGTTTCTCTTCAGAATAAAATACTTTTTTTTTCCTTAGGGCTTTTTTTTTTTTCCTAATTTTATTTTTCCTTGTAAACCCTCCTAGCTCAGGTTGACAGTATCTTTTAAAGTTGACCTTTTCCACTAGATGGCACATGGGGCCATATGAGTGGCAGGAGAGACACAGATTGCTGGACTGTCTTGTAAGAATGCATGTAATGCTAAAAAACCATATATTTCATTTAAGACCAATGCATTTCTTAACTACTGCTAACTGGACTAACTCCATTGGCTTCACTGGGATATGCTGATCTATAATAGCCAAAAGTTATTGTGTATTGCATATAAAATTGTTTTCTTGGCTGTGTTGTTACACGTCTCGGAAATGGAGAATTTCTGTGTTTAATATGAAAACTGTATTACATTATATGAAACTGTATTATATTATATCCTAGTATCTCATTCTTCATAGGCCCTTAGAGACCAGTGGTATGAAAATTTGAGTGTCAGAAGAAATTGTACCTGGTTACCATATCAAAATGCTACTAAGAGTGTACTGGCACAGTAAAATGAATAAAATACGCAGAAAATTTCAGTGAAAAGGAATAAAAATGAGATACATCATTTATTCTTCAAAGATCTGATCTCTTTAAGATTTGCCAGAATTATGGTCCTTACTTTTAGTTCCTGCAACCTCTTCAGTGATAATTACTGCTATCTATAGTGTATCTAAGAATTTCTGAGTCAGAATTTGTATCTCCCTCTTTGCTGCCAGAGGACTGCTTGCCCAACAGCCTTTGACTCCCCATCTGCTGTTGGTAGAGGCAGGTATTCAATCCTATTTGTCAGGTCAATGTAAAAAAACTTGGCAGACCTGGAAATTGAGAACATGGAGGTGAAACTTCTGGGTGAATGTCAAGCTTTTTCTTTGTCTAGGAGCTCAGAAATCACCCCTCTAAAGACCCCCTTGTTCCTCTAATGGCTCCGATTACATTTAGCTTATACCAAATATAGCGACTTCTGTCTTTCGTTTCTTGTTTCTTTTCTCAGGCCACAGTGGAATTGCTGATAGCTGGGAAGCAATCCAGCTCACCAAATGAAGTCCATGACTACATTCCACAGGGTCCATGACACTTACCCAGGTCTCCCAAATGACACTTTCCTCATATGGAAAGTCTTTAAAGAGATTTACACTTAAAAGTTTTTATGCAATCATGTAACATTTGTTGCTGTAGAGTGATCTCCAGCTCTTTTTTTGTCCTGAAGTGAACTCCAAACCGTCTCTAAAAATAGGCTTTCCATTTTGTTTTTTTAGTATCACACTGACTACAGCCCTGTTTATGACTTTTGCAGTTATCAAGACTCTAGAATAACCACTATCAAAAAGTGGCACAAACCAAAACAGTCTGGTGCTATCTTTCTTTCTGCTATGGCTGCTTGCCCAAGCTAACTCTAAGGAAGACCTAGAGTAAGTAAATGTGACTTTTATCTAAGCTACAAATCTGAGCTACAGAGGAGGTGACAATTCCCATGGCAAGGACTTTCCCTGAGAAATGTTCAGTGCTCTTCTCCAAAAGACCTGACAGAAGTGGTCAATGAGGTATTTTATTTCAAATACTATGCAGAAACAAAGATGCATGGCACAGAGAGAGTGTGATCATGCCAGCCATTCCCACATAAAAAACAAGAGCAGATTTAGGTAAATTTGTTCTTTACAGACTGTTGTAGCTGACTACCTTTGTGATATGAAGGCAAATTACTAGTTCTGCCCTATGTATACGAATCTGCCCTATGTATACGAATCTGCCCTATAATATGAAGCACATGAACATGGTATGGTCATCTCCTGAAGGCAATATACACAGAATCTCTCAAGTACTCTTTACTACGCCACCAGTGCCTGCTGTGGCTCATCTCACCCTCAATCTTATGTCCCTAAAGTTTGCCACAGCAACCATATCTTAGCTTTTCTTGCCCAAAGACTCCAGATGAGCATCCAGGACTGAACAGGATGGGATGAAGAAGAACAACATCAGCAATGCTCTTTTTTATCATGAAGAAAAGGTCAACCTGGAAGTTGCATGAACAGAGTGAAAATATCTGCTGGGTAGAAGAGGTGAAACACCCTGAGCTGTGCATGTCTATGAATCACCATCCATTTTTGTGTTCACAACTGTGTGATGTTGATTTACTTCTTAAAAAAAATTTGAGCTATGGGATATTATGTAAGCCAAAGCTGTGAAATATGTGAAAGATAAGAAAAACACTAATAGAAATAAAATTGTTGACATGCTACAAGTTAGTAACTGAAGGACTCCAGTGAAAAATGTTATGATTTAAACTGTGATCCAAACTAGAAAGCAGTAGAAATCCTGAAGACCTCAGAAAGATCAAAGAACAGGCTATTACAACTTCTCTTGCCTGACTGGTGGCCACCTGGCCAGGAGGCAGTCTGTCTTTCTGGGAGTCTGCATTGGGATGGTTAGCATGTTAATGGTTAGGCTAGCAGCATGTGACTCCCATCTAGCTACACCTCCTCTGAGTACTACCCAGGAAAAAATTTGCAAGCTACTCTATAATTTCTTTGTCATGCACATGTAACAGTTCCAACTCAGCTAACCTTCAGTCCATGCTGTTGCTGGGTGTTATGGACACAACCTAAGCTTTCTCTGTTGAGAAGGTGTCTGTCTAAAAACGCAGTCTAGAGGAAATGGTCGGAAAAGAGAGATTGGAAATAGTCAAACTCAGAGGCTCTGTGTTTTCTAACACACATCATGGAAGGAGCACCTCAAATCCCCCTTCCGTAGCTCTGGGTGTTAACTCCTGCTCCACTGGCTTAGTCAGAGCTAGATGTTAAAATAGTCATTGGCCTAGAGAGAAACGTACCTCTCCATTATTGCTAACATGGATATGCAAGAGCTAGTCTGGTAACATGGCTCCATTTAGTTATCACCAATTCACAGTGTTCCTGAATTTTCCCAGCAGCCAAAATATGTTGGCACAGAGGCAATTATTACGCTTATCACCGCGGGAATAAGGAGACGCTGAAGAAAGGAGACGGAGCCACCTGTGTTCACGTTCAGAGCAAAGGAAGGAAGGAAGGGAACCCACCTTCTTTAATTCTTATATACACTTTTAGAAATCACAGTTCATTGGAGAAAATTAACACTTCCGTCTTTAACTACAGTGGTCAAAAGTAATGTCCATCAAAGGATCTGTGTCCATGGGAAAGGAATGCAATAACAAGATAATTCTACAATAACATAGCTATGTTTACAGAACTCTAGTCCTTGAAAACTATCTAGCAGAGAGCTAGCTATTTTTAACAGTAAAAATGGGGCAACAGGCAATAGCAAAAAGTCATCCTAAAGGACTGTTAGGACATCACTGAACTGCATGAGCCATGGTATATCACTGTGTTTTCTGTCTTTCCAGCAGGAGTAAAATAAGCCCCTAAAAATCAATGCCTACCGCTGCTGCTAGACCCTGAAAATGAATTAGCTGCAGTTTATAATCATCTGTGTAAACAACTGCCAAAAAAGCTAATGACACTGGCATGAGCTCCTGACCACAGTCCAACAGCAAAGTATATCAACAAAATAAACACACTTAGTCCCTACACTAGGTATGGGTAGAAGAGTTTGTTAAAAAATAACCCTGGGAATAATATAAAGTTAAATATTATTTGAACTGGAACAGTTCTTCTGTTCCCTAGAGGTTAAAAGGAACAAAAATCTTGATAGGCACAAAGGACGGATAACCTAGGAATATTAGCCCAGACCTAAACAGCTGCAACTTCTAACACTCATTTAATAGTTCATAGTAATTATCAGAGGAATAATTAATAAGAAATAACACAAAAGACCACTTTAATTGGTCAAACACTGCTTAGTCATCATGTTCTGAATCTTTCTTTGTGAGCATGAATGAAATGTGAACCAAGGATTTATTTTTATCCCTGACTGCTCAGTCACTCTTTCAATGGAGCCCAACTATCTGCAATGTCATAGGTCTGAACAGAGATGGCTAGCACCTTCAGAATTTTCTTCTTCCTGGAAAATTACTTTTAAATAAGAGTAGATATATAGGGGCATGTATATGTGGTAAACCTCTTTTGAAATACAGGCAACATTTCGATCTAAAGCTACCTTGTTTTCTAGAAGTTTGTTTTGGAGCTTGCTAAGGACCAGAAGAAGCTAGTGAGCCTTTAGCCTAAGGAGACCCAGTGTTGCAAGGGCTACATAGACAGCAGTTGCATTCCTGCCTGTCCAAGGAGCCTCATTTACTATCTCTACAACTGGAGACAAGTGCTTCTCAAGTCCTTACTGTGCAGCAAAACCCCAAAACCCAGGGACACAGAACAAGCAGTTCAAATACTCAGATACTGTAGGCATCCCTTCCGACATCTTCTTTATTTTTTTCCCAGTTTACATATCCTGAAAGATCTGTGACTGTGATGGCAACCAGCTGCTCTACTTTCTTCAAGTGAAGGAAAAATCAAGAAGATACACATTTTACTGTTTTTTGGGCAGTAGTGTTCCTGTAGATCTGTCTTTACATGAAAGATTTCAAAATTTCCTTCAAAACAGACATGCAAAATTACATACACAGAAATCTAAAATTCGGACATATTTTAAGATTTCTTTTAAAGTGGATGAAAAATGTGCTAATAAAGGTCATGTATTACTTTTTAATGGGTTTAAAATATATATCATTGGACTTATAACCTTGTATAAACTATAATAGCATTGTTCTACATCTTAAAGTACCTTAGTTATGCAATAGGTATATTATATATAGCAAAAGTGTGTTATGATATGTTGTAAAGGTCCTTTACATAAGCATGAAATCCTAAATATTCCTGGTCTAAGGAAGTTGTTATTTATAAAGCTTTTTGTCGCTATTCACCTGTAAGTGAATGTTTGCCTGTAATTCTCTTTCAGTTTGATGAATGCTGAGAGATTCCTCTGGAAATACTGTCCACAGGTGCTTGGAGTGAGAACTCTCCCTTCAGTTGCACAGCAGTTGTTGTCTGCCACAGATGGAGGTGTAAATTTATGTTGTTTATTTGCTCCAATAATCTCTTATTAGTAAGAATAACAAACTAAAACTACAGGAAATGTGAACAGCAGTAGGGCAAATGCAAAACTGTATTCTTCTACTTGACTTCTCATAACTGTGAGGTCATTTTTAATTGCTTGTTTGTTAGGTTTCCTGCATGCTTTTTCATGTTGTTGACCTTGAAAGTTTCCAAGGACTTTACTTGACACATTTCCTCAGTATTAACATGATTTCTATTTATCTCTCTCCCTCTCCCTCTCCCTNCAATAATCTCTTATTAGTAAGAATAACAAACTAAAACTACAGGAAATGTGAACAGCAGTAGGGCAAATGCAAAACTGTATTCTTCTACTTGACTTCTCATAACTGTGAGGTCATTTTTAATTGCTTGTTTGTTAGGTTTCCTGCATGCTTTTTCATGTTGTTGACCTTGAAAGTTTCCAAGGACTTTACTTGACACATTTCCTCAGTATTAACATGATTTCTATTTATCTCTCTCCCTCAGGCCTTTTATTCAGTGACTGAGGCATGAATCATAAAAATAGAATAACAACAGTCAATGATTTGTATGCATTTTGGTAGAAATTTCATCTCAAATTATGCAGCAAATGAACATGATTTTTATAATTATTTATACCAGTGTATCAGAGAGGACCAGTTAAGCTAACTTCCTGAATTTCCAGCAGGATTGAAAGTAGAAGCGTAGTTCAACTGTTCTCTATGTCCCCTGAAGGAAGCTATTTCTCTCCACTGCAGAGGAGATTGAGAGGATTGATTTTGTGAATGCCTCTTCCTTACACTATTTGTTCCAGCTTCAGAGTGCTGGAACGGGTCCAGCCCAGTGGGTAGCCCTGGGCATCTCCAAACATCGCCCACTTCCAAGCAGAAGAGCAAAGAACTGAGCAACCCTTCCACCTGTTAAAACATATGGACAGTATAGCAGGGATTCCCAGCTGGCCAAATCTGACCCTTTCTAAGATACTTTTTCCAGACAGACCAATCTCGTGGACTCAGAGCATACCAGAAATGGAGAGTCATTTGCTTACCCTTTCTTGCATTTTCCACACAATTCTACAACTAGGAATCTATGATTCCTAATGGTGATTTTCAAGATAACTTCAAAGAAAATTAAGTCTTCTGAGATTAAGTAATGTTGTGATAAATGGGGTTTGTGCTGCTATAAATCGTTTGCATATTTCCATATATATTTCCTTATATTATAAAACATACTGCTACATCATAAAAGAGTTCAGTGGCCCTGAAGAGCAGATGATCATATGGGTTTCATAACCTAACTTGAAAATAATACATTTTAAGGTCTGTTTTCAGTTTGTTTAGTAAGAAATTACTTATGGTATTAGAAAATTTCCACCACAGTAGCAGATGCTGACAGACAAACTGCTGGATGGCTTGATCTGAAGGAGCTATAGTAGCTGTATGGCAATGACAATACATATGGCCATGGCAATATGCCATAATACCACACTGTGGACATTCTACTGCTTATTTGCAATACTGCTGCCAGTAAATCTACAGCACTCAAGAGCATAGACTAGTGATGTGCAGGTAAAGCAGTTGTTCTTACATGGTCTGTAACGAAGTGCCTCAAGATGAAACTCCCACTGAAGAGAAGACATGCCACTGCTAAAAATGTAGATCTGCTAACTGTGAGATGTGGCAAATTATGTCCTTACCCTCAGTAAGAAGACCATATCTGTCTCTACTCCCTAATAATTTCTTTAATTACCTACAAATTCCAAACAGACAATTGAACTTGCATATAACTTCACAATCTTCTCTGTATTAGTAATAACACCCTAACAATAATTATTTTTTCAATGTTATGTATATACATCTAAGCATCTAGAATTTAGAGTGAATTCTACTCAGGAATAAGGAGAAGGACCTAATGAGTCACCATGTAACATCTTCTATGATGTGATGTCCCACAAAAAAGTCAGGGCAGCTCTCAAATATGGGGCAAAATAATTGATAGACACCAATTTTAGCTTTTGAACAGGGAATTACCTCAGGCCCCAGAGGAGCTCCCTGGGTTTCCTCACTGGCTTATAGGGATAAGTTACACTGTGTATCTGCTGTGTCACTGGTGGAGGACAGGTCCTAACCACTAATTTCAACCTACAACTTCCAGAATTCTAACCCTTTAGGCTTGCTTAGCTTTGTCAAAGAGATCCTGTCACTTCCTTTGTCATATAAATCTAACCGAGGTCTCTAGTGTTTACATACCACTAAGCAAGCAAAGAAATCTGAACATACATCCTCAAACAATCTGATAATATGAAATCTGATGGATTATGGGAAATAGTACTTGTGAAAGACACGAGAAGATAAGGAAGATTTCTTTGTGAAAAAAGAAAAAAGGACAAGAACAGTGAGTAATATCTTTGTCACTAGCTACTGGGCACATAACAAATGAAGTGAGTCTGCTTGCACCTTAAGATCAGCCCTGAGAATTTACATGAGTTTTGTTCAGGAAATATGAACCTGCCTGAAAAGGTTTTCAGTTTTTAAATTTGCAGAACAAAAATTTGCACTGCACAAAGTGCTGGCCTGCTCTGGAGTTATAGGTTTCTGGTGTCTAAGTCTGTTACACGCTATGGCTTCCAGGTCCTGGGATACAGTTACAACTATCTTAGCAAAGTACAAAGGGCAGATGGTTTATGACCTCCCTCGTGTGTCTTTTCAAATGTACATTCTGCATGTCCAGTTGTAATCCAATGGACCCTCTCTTGAAACCCAAAAAGGGTTCAACAACTTCAAAGGGAATTCAGGGGGAGAGGGGAACAAAAGCAGAACTGAACGCAATGTCAAATCCTCCAAAAGTTTTATCTTCAGCTACATACTCGGAATGGTGGTGACAGAGCTGCTGGCTCGTTACCTTGGCAGGGCTCCCACAGCCCTCCACTGCACCCCTGCTCTCCCTGCACACACACTGTGTACTGAAGCCCAGCTGTGGGCTGCTGCCAGACCGAGCAATGCTCAGTGGGTGGCTGAACAGGCCAACTTAATTCATTAAAACGTCATTAAAAAAAAATTAATGAAACCCCCACAAAAATACTAATTTTTTGCAAGGTTAACATATTGTCCCATCTTATTGTGTGATCAGATGAGTGTCAGAGTGGTGCAAAGGAAGAAAACATCAAGCAGCTGAGAGCAGACACAAGAAAGGAAAGAACAAAGTAGGTGGGAAAAGGACTGACACCTCTTGCTTTTACTGGAAGCAAGGCCTTAGTTTATTTTAACTGTAATGTGAAACTGAACCATGGGTGTATATATACCCTGACTAAGCACACTGCTACTTAAGAAAGGTGCTCAGGGCATTTCTTGTAAAGAATGAACAATCTGCTTCTGATAAAACCAATTTTTCAGGCCCTCTGCTGATTCAAATGGGTATCACTGCACCAAATTCTGCTTATAGGTGATTTATAAAGACATGTTTTTAAAGCCATATGCAGCACAGTAAGAACTGAAAAGGACTATCAGAAAGGAGATCACTGTCAGTCTCTGCACACCTAGACTGAAGTCATGGCCCTGTGTCTGAAAAACACCACTCTAGAAAAAAACATGTATTTGGAATTTATTTTTTGCTGATATACTGTGGGAGAGCCTTGTTTATGTTCTACTGGAGTTCAATAGAAATTGACAAAATCTTAACACCATGTCTAAAAATAATGATGTCAGATCATGATGATCCTTTCTGTTATTCCCTTTCAGATCAGTAGATGAATTGAAGGCTGAAGCCTGCGAACAGTGAAGTCAACATGAGGTCTGTCCCTGCCAGGCTTGCATATATTTCACAGGGTGGGAAACAGTAACCTCAAGACGATGCCACAGGACAGAAATCTGAAGTGTAAATCTGGTGGCATAACCAGGTTGTCCATTTGGCACAACCCGCTGGATCACTGTAGTTAGTGATGCTAAATGTATTTTCCGTTCATAATCTGAAAGCTTCATTTTCTTTTGGAAGCAAAAGAAAGGGTACAGCAGGATGAGGGAAGGGTGTGTTGGTTTTGCAGGGCCTGGTTTTTGGTAGTGGGGGGCCACAAAGATGGCTTCTGTGAGAAGCTGCTGGAAGGTTCTACCATGTCCAGCAGAGCCAATCTCTGATAGCTCTGAAGATGGATGTGCTGCTGGCCATGGCTGGGCCAATTAGAGATGGAGATAATGCCTCTGTGATAACATATTTAAGAAGAAATCAAAACAAAGTTGGTTGTGCAGTTTTAATTCCAGTTAGATGAAGAGGAGTGAGAACATGTGAGAGAAACAACAATGGAGACACCAAGGTCAGTGAAGGAGGGGGAGGAGGTGCTCCAGGCGCCAGAGCCAAGATGTCCCTGCAGCCTGTGTGAGGACCATGGTAAAGTAGTGTGCCCCTGCAACCATGGAGGTCCATGGGGATGTAGAGATCCACCCCCAGGCATGGGGAAGGTGCCCACGCTGGAGTGGGGGAATGCCTAGAGAGGGCTGTGGTCCAGTGGGAGTTGAAATGGATAAAGATACCTTGCTCCTGGTTTGGGCTAGCCTGTCCTTGGAAGGACTGCACCCCGTGGCAGAGGACCCACAACAGCAGTATCAGGCGGGATGTTTGCTGGTGGGAGGGATTCACATTGCAGCAGTTTGGGAGGACTGCCGCTCATGAGATTGGACCCACGCTGGAGTAGTTCATGGAGAACTGTCTCCCTGTGGGAAGGGGATTGATGCCACAGTGCTTGCAGGGAATTGATTCGTCTTCCTAAGCAGCAGAAGAAAATCCCAGGTGAAGAACTGACCAAAAAGCCCCCCACCCCGTTCTCCCTGCACCGTTGGTGGGAAAGAGGGAGGGGCTGAGAGGAAAAACGGTGTTTTAAGGGCTCATTTTACTTCTCATTATCTTAGTCTGATTTTGTTAGAAATAAATCTACTTAATATCCTCAAGTTGAGCCTGTTTTGCCCTTGATGGTAATTGGTTACTGTTTTTCTCCTGGTCCTTATCTCAATGTCCATGAACTCTTCATTAAAATTTTTTCTCCTCTGTCCAGCTGCAGAGCAGGGCAGGGAGTGTCTGCTTGTGGGTGCCTGGTGTTTGGTCAGCCTGAAACCACAACAAAGGCTCAAGCTATATGTCTGTAATATGCATGTTAGAAATGAAGAGGTTTGTATGTTTTAATATAGCTATATGATCAAGAGAAATAAATGGTTATACCAGTGAGTTTTACTAACACAACACATTTATTAAAAGCTGCACACATACCAAATATTTCTGAATGCAAAAATACAAGGCATTTGTTTTCAGGTCCATACTTAACCTGACAAACCTTGGACTGAACACTAACATCCTATGCTGATCGAAAATATTAGTATGTGTTGCAATTAAGTCTCTGATTTGTCCTCATCTTTATATAATGTAGAGGTGTTGAGCATTAGATCCAAAAGAGGACAAAGGAGCCACAGCATCAGGTGTCCCAGTGCTCAGGCTGCATGAGCCCTGCACTGTAGTGATTGATTAGGCTCCAGGTTTGTATGGCATGTGGGAGAGGTAAGATGGGAAAAATGAAATAACCCACTACCAATAAGCAGCGTAGGAGCTGTGTAAACTGCCCAGCAGAAAATGCTGAGTTTAATCTATATTGATTGACCCATAGGAAATGACAGCAACTTGGTAACACAGTGTCTGGGACCTCAGCTGAAGTCTGTGTGCTAATTAACAGCTATTTTACATGGGCACTTGTAACACTGGTAGATATTGGAGGTCTCTGCTCCAGGATACCCAGCAGCATGGGAGTCCTGAGAAGCAGAAGTGCAGCAGAGTGAAGAAGGAACTTCTGTCACAGACCTTCAAGCAAATGACTTAATATCTTTTATTATTTACTTGGAAAACCTTGGGTCGTTTCATTTTTTTTAATGTATGTTAGTCTGGTTTTCTATATGGAAGATCAATCAGAACTTGTTAGTGTTACCTGGAGAAACTCAAAAGCAGTATTTTCCTAACTCATCTTTCATGAATGTGTTAACAATGACCCAGAAACGTCCCAGCCATTTCCCTGTCTTTACTGTTTTGGTAACACCTACCTTCTATAACTTATCTGACAATTTCTACATGACACAGTACCTAATTTATTACCTCCTCTTAGATGACATCTATCATATTTCCTTTGTTTATAAAATTTATTTTCTGATAACAGTAAAATAACAGTAAAATTTTCTGATAACAGACATTTCTAGAGTGGTGATCCTGGAAAATCCATATTGCATCATATTTCATTTTCTGTTTACTTACAAGTTTTTAATTATTGGTATCTTTCTATTTATTCTAACACTCTTGTGTAATCTTAAGATCAGGCTACGATTTCTTCAGGTATTGAATTTTAGATTTTTTTTCTGAAATCATAGAATCACAGAATGGTTGGGATTTTAAGGGACCATTATGTTCTAGTTCCATCCGCCCTGCCATGGGCAGGAATGCCTCCCACCAGGTCAGGTTGCTCAGGGCCCCATCCAACCTGGCCTTGACCACTTCCAGCGATGGACCATCCCATCTGTACTGCATATGCTGCTGTCCAAGCAGGGAGTACCCACATAGGTTTATTTAGAATATCTGCTTTTTCATTTATCAGCTCTTCAGAACTATAAAAATTATTGGATGCCTTCACCAACAGCATGTTGGGTAAATACTGTCATATATTTTGGGCAATCTGCTCTCCAAATCCTCATCCTCATTATCAATTTTCTCTTTACTCTCACTTGATATACTATTGTACTTTTTGAGATGTGCTGGCTGGCATAGCAGAACATAACTAATCAGTGCCTTTACTAGCAGTATTTTTTCTTCATTCGGTCTGGGAATTCCGGAGTGCCCCATAATGACATGGGGTCTCTCTTGGGAATTCTGGTAGCATTTTTCTCTAATAATATTCTTAATATCTCTGCCTATATTCAAACTCAAACATGGATATTTATAGCAGAGTCTGATTACCACTGCTATGCAGGAGAAGGGCTTTTTCATCTTACCCTTCTCCTCACTTACCCTTGAAAATATTTAGACTGAGGAAAATTTGATATTATACTTAATCTATCATTGCTTTTTTACCAACTTTTACATAGTAAGTTTGTACAAAAATCACCAAAATTGGTCTTATATTAACAAATAAAAATCAAACTTTCATTACACAATGCATTTACTACACCTTAACCGAAGTAGTTGCATAAATGGGCCAGTTTTCTCTGATGAGAAAAACTCCATGAGTTTGTCAGTGAAAGCCAGGGAGATCTGTGGGTGCTCTACTCTTAAAACTGGGCTTCAAATTTCCTTGTTTCTCCACTGCTGAATCATTGTTTTGTTAATACCCAGTCTTGAACCAAAATCTAGTCAGTGCCATTATGAACGTATTTTGATTCACAAATTAACTGGTAAACTGGGTTCTTTCTGGGAATATTTGTGCATGGCCTTCTCTTTGTTTCTGAAGTGCAAAAACAATTGTTCCATCTCTTTATTACACGAAGTGAACAGAAGTGCAGAAAGCTGGTAGGACCATTCAGCTTTGAAAAGTATTCACTGTTTCTGTGATGAAAATCAGCAACATATCGAGATTGGTCTTTCTCAACCATTCATTCACTATTAAACCCATGCTCCTATCCAGGCCTAAATGTCAGAGACAGAAAATAATGAACACATGAATAAATTTCAAAAACTCACACCTTATTTTGTGCTCTCCTACAGCACCATTTTGAATTAGAAACAAACTTTAAACCATTAACCTATTTCATTTTGTAAAGATAGTTCTGTAACACACAGAAAACATTAAGGAAATATTTCTTAAATTTTTTAAAACTAATTTCCAAGCTAATATGAAAGTTATTACTTGAAGCTTAATATTATCATATGTACCTGTAAAGGTTGGTCAATTACAAGTTACCCATAAACCCTTTTTTGTTATTTTAACATCATAAATAGTAATCTGGCATTAAATATTTGTGATCTGGGCCAGTAACCTTTTTCAGTCTCACAGGACTTTTTTTAATTAAACTATATCTTTGTCCCATGTCTATAATCCTCTCTTTGACATTTTATATACAAGACACCTTGCTGAAAAAAGGTCAAGCAGTACAGTTATAAATGGAAAAGAGATTAAAAGTATTCTCAAGCCACAGTGATCTAAAAGAGAGTTAAATATGGAGTGTTCTTCACAGGCTTCCTTAGATGAGTTAAGAGGAAACCCTGTTGGCAGATTTTTATTATAAGAACACCAAAGCAAATGAAAATTATTTGACAAAAATGAATAATGCACAATTTTAATTTGCATATTGGAATAATTATCTCTAAAAGAACCCTATAGGGTTTTGTCTCCATAAAACTTTTATGTAAACCATTGCCAAATGCAGCTTATGTGTTTATATAATTTTTCCTTTTAACATAGTTTTATTGTAAAAATAAAACCCCCCAAAAAACTATAGTAACATCTTGCTACAGTTAATTGCATCTTTTTTTTTGTTTGTTTGTTTATGCAAAAGAACTTGATGGAAATAAACTGCACCTTCCTAGAAAGTCTGTGATAAATTCAAGAATGGGAAATGGCAAGAGATATTGCAGGAGCCAATGTTAAGTCAGAGAAGAGAAGTTATAAACTAGTGTAAGTAAACATATCCACAGTACGAGTGAATGGCTTCTTTATTTTTTTCAGAACATTAAGCAGAAATTGAAGGAACATTTTTCCCTAATATTCTCTAGCTGGCATACTTTGATCTCAACTTGCTCACTCTGTGCCACACTGGAATAGCTTTAATGGTGTACATGGGTACAACTAAACAATACATTACTTGTCTTAAGTAACCTAGCAAAGCATGGTACCCAATTGCTGAAATGCTGTTCTGTATCTTTCAGAGTCTGCTTTGTTACCCCCAAGAGGCCAAACTCTGATCTGGAAACTCTTTACTGCTAATTTCTTTCTATCAGTTTTATGTAGTCCAGTGAAATATGTGTATTTCTTCTGTGTCATCAGAGTGCCTGTTGTTTGGATGCAAATACTGGAAACAGCATGGTTTGCAATGACCCCAAGGTCTCTGTTGCACTTTTGGAAAGTCTGTTAATGTGTGTGTATGTGTGTGTGTGTATTCAAATGGTTCATTGACTGACTTACATAGAAAAGAGGGGATTTTACACCATCCATTTAAAACTATCAGGCATCTAACCAAAGTGTGATGCAGAGGATCTAAGTTTAGGAGCTGAATTTCCTGTAGTCTCTCTTCACAGACAGCTGATCAATGTGCCTAAATTAGTGAAATTAGTGGGGATACCCAAAAGATCCCAGTGCAGCCGTAGTATTTGTGGGGACAGCAAAGCCAGTGTTGGTATACTTTCATTACAGACCTAAACTTGCATCAGAGTGATACTATTAAAAATCTTAGGTATAATATGAGCTTCAATATTTTGTTGTTTCTTTCTTTCTTTCTGCCACCTTAATCTTTGTGTGCCCTAAATGAAAAGCTACTTACAGTTTCAAATTTCTTTCAGCTGTTAGGAGATTGCATAAAGTAACCAAACTGTTGGTATCCAACAAATCCAGCTCCTATCCAAAGAAACTAAACACCCTGTTTGTAGAACATCGTATCTGACAGGTCTAGATTAGCAGCTCCAAGTCTGTTGACTCAGTCTTACTAAATCTGTGTGCTAATGAAATAAACATGCCAAAAAGAATCCATAGCAATTTATAAGGTCAAAACTAGCCAGTAGTGCAAATTGTAACAAATGTGAAGCTGAACTACACATTAGTGTGAAGATGTAGCGTGATGAAGAGGACACCCTCCCCACACACACATAGCCTCATTACACATTTGAAATCCCTTCTGCTTACTTGTGTACAGGGTTTGCTGTTTTCAGCCGTTCAAAATAAAAGCAAGCTTGTGATGGTCACACTTCACATACCTCTAAGACAGCTCTTGCAGGACAAGGGAGCTCCATTACAAAGGGCACACTGCAGAGCTTGGGCTTTGGGCTTGGCATACTGTGAGACTCCCCATCTCATCTATCACTTACATGCACTGACACTCCTATGACTCAGAATTTTCATCAGCTTTCATAAAGCATCATACATTGGAAATCTGTAAGAGGAAAACAAATACCATTAAATTTTTTCATAGTGAAAGTATGTTTCCTCTGGAAAAGATAACTCTAAATGTATTTTAGGCATATTGTGGATGATTCAAGGGCCCAGAATTGTTTTAAAACCAACAGATCCATCCACCTGAGACTAGAGTTATATGTGACACTTTAGTCAACCTAAAAGGAAGCTGCCATGAAAAATGTCTCATTTTCACTGTTCTTCCAGTCTTCTCCATTTGTGTTGGCTTTGGCACATGCCCTCTGGAGTGAACTGGTTCAACTCAATAAAGTGGCACAAAACTGTCTGATTATCTCTTCACAAATGTTAGTTTTCTCTCGATTTAACTCCCTAAATTTGGTGTCCATGGGACCAGATAAGTCCCAAAGACCGTGCCACGAAGTAGCAGAAGCATATATGTGGGAGCAGGGACAAAGGGGACACAGGCTGCTACTGTAGTGGCTCAATAGTGACACAAAACTTTTTGCTTTGCTTCTCTTCTGCCCATGGTAATTCTCATGAGATGTGTGGTTTGCCTTCACACTTCTAGGTTTCACTCTTGCTTGTTGCCCTTGCAGATGATACAGTTAAAGAACAAACATAATCACTTTTTGATCACTTCCTGGTTTTCTGGGAGTTCATGGGATCAGTGGGCCTGAAATTTGCCACAACAGCCTATGGCATTGCACTTATTCTTCAATCTCTGTAAGCATGCCAAATATGTCTTGGTTTTTTCTCTGAACATATCTTTGGCAATACTGTGATTAGCAATACTGCATTTGTAAGAAGTGAGAAATTATGAAACACCAAAATAATATGACATGTAATTTGCTAGTCTCTATGAAAATATTGAAATGATATTTTAGGAAAACTGTATTATTTCTGTATTCACTGAATACTGGTTATACTGAATATACTGAATATTTGGTTGATTAACATCATTGGTTGTTGACATTTCCAATGTGTAAGGAGACCCACCTGGCTGCCATCTTCCACTCCTAAAGGTCTCAGGACTGTGTCACTTCTGCCAGTCCCCCATGGATGTCTCAGATAAGCCCAAGAGTATCTCAAATTACACTGTGTTTTGGCAACAGATTTTATGATCTATTACTGGGATTTAGGTACTCAGGTCATGTGCCAACAGCTACATGTCGTCTACATCCACATGTCAATCTCAAACCGAATCCCACTCTGAAAGCACAGCTCATTTCTTAAACAAAGGTGTCTAGTGCCATTTTAGAGGTTCCAGAGCATCTCAGATATCTACATGGGGGTGCCGGATGTAACAGAGGATGTATGAAAGATATCTGTGCCCTCTTGCAATGACAGCTGGAATCAAAGGATCTCTGAGATGGCACTTGCTCTTATGTTTAGTCAAGTGAATTGAGTTCTGAGGTGTCCAGAATCACAAGTAGGCTCTCTGAAAGGATTTGTAACAAAATGTAACAGCCTAAACAGTTTCCACAACTTGGGGCTTTTGTTGTTTGGTTGGTGGCTTGGTTGGTTTTTGTTTAGTTGTTTTGGTTGTTGTTTATTGTTGTGGAGATTTTTGTGGGGGTTTTTGTTGTTTTTTTTGTTTGCTTTTGTTTGGGTTTTTGTTTGGTTTTTTTTGTCTGGACTTCTTTTCTTCAATTAAATAATTTTGTAATCTCTTTCTCCTACCTCCATGCCCACAAATGGGTGAATACCCACACTTTCCCCATCAGCTTCAAATTCATGCCTATAATCCCTCATTTTCCTTTGTTTGTGTATGCTGCTCAAGGCGTATCTAACTCTTGTTGGGCTCTGGCCAGAGAGCTGTCAGGAAAATGCCCTCACACCTCCAGTAAGTCTGTTATTAAGCTTGCCTTCCTATGGCCCCTTAAAGAAACTGTTCTGTTTCCACATAGCTTCAAAAGAAGAAAGAGAAAATGCAAGGGAAAAGGAAAGACATAGGTCTAACTCATGTATTCAGAGAGGCTTCAAGGATATACTGCACACATCCCTGAGGTTGTCCACCTTGACAGCTGAAAATCTGCAATTTGGAACTAGAAATATAGAAACACTGCAGAAAGCACAATGGGGGAAACTAAGAGTATATTACTTTCTTAATCACTGCTGCCTCTTATTTGAAATTAAGGCATGTAGGAAACCATATATACGTTTTTCCATCCATGGAATTCAAACTATATTATGTATGTGATAAAAATTACTTTCCTATAATAATTTACTTTCTCATCCCCATCAATATTCATACCCTAGTGTACAGCTTTAATGTTTTTTCCGTTGCATCTGTCCACAGAGCAAACAAATTTTTATGCATATTCTTCAATTAACTTTACTGGATCAGATTCCATTAACATGTAAATGAAAAAGTCACTTTGGCCTGGTCTACGATGCCCTAGAAAGTTTCACTGGCCAATTTGGTTACAACATGAAGAAATCATACCTTCAATAAATACAGTTAAATTGACAAAAGCCTTAGCATGGTGTGGTTACCTTAAGAACTAATTTAATTTACTGTTTTATCTGCTCTTCGAAAGTAGGAACATCTCAACTATATAAGAAAACTTTAAAGCTTAGTTACTCATAGTTTGAGAGTTGAGCAACAAGAATAGTCCATAAATGTAACAAAGCTGCAATTCTTCTTTCTAAAGGTTAGCAAGATCTATAAAAGTTCACTTTAATCTAGCACTAAGGTTGTTACAGTGTCAAAAGTTATATTGTTCAACCCGCATTCTTGTCAATAATCAGTGGGAACTATAGTTGCTGTTTTGCTAAACACTATTCCAGACCTTGACTGGGATTACAATAAGCAAGTTGCCACCTGCCAAAACTTTTCCTTCTGCTAATGAAAAGAAAATAATGCAAAATGCTGGATTTAGCCACAAATAACTTTTCAACATCAATCTACTCCTTTCACAGGTGACCGTAGGTTATGAGAGAGCTTGGAATGCAAAATTATTTTTGAAATATTTTCCATCTAGTAATTCACTGTGTATAGCTTTGCATATTATCTCTAATGATTTAATGTGTCACAGAATAAGCCTGTCTCCATTATTCATTATGATTTTCACAATCTTTCTTTTTGCAATATTCTCCAATAATACAATATCACTAGAAAAGTAAATATCCTCCCCAAAAGGGTTATTTCTTTCATGAAAAAGGCCAGAGTCAAAGAGTCTTTAGCTAACTGCAATAATAAAGCATAAGAACATCCGGGATGTTTGGCTTGAAGATGTCTGCAGGATTTTTGCCTTCGTTTTTGGGCCAAACCTATCTCCACTGAAATTTTCAAAACTCTGGCTTATGCCTTCCTTCAGTAGTTGTGTTCCTGCAGGTTGCAATTTATTTTTAATACATGAGTCCACAGCTCTGCTGCCCTTCTGTGCAGTACATCCTGCTGGACGTGCTGAAGAGTGAGTAATCATCTTGTGTTCTCCAGGCATGCATGCACTCCACAGCTCAAGGGTCCATCTGGGAAGTGCTGGGCTCTCCCAAAGATTGCTGCAGGTGTTGCCAGTGATTTGGGTTTTTTTAAAGTGATACGGCTCTCCTGGCAAAACAAAAATTTGCCTGGAAAAAATTACTGTCCTTCCTGCTGACCATTTGTGAATTTAAAGCATGTTAAATCTTGAGGCACCCAGATAGGCTGGCTGATGACTACTCGAAAACCTTATCCTATCCACCAGCCCATTTTTGATACATGACAGAATTTTTTGTTCTCAATGTGTTGTCATGAATATTTGCCAACAGTCCTTAGCAAGAGACATCATTAGAAGAATTTGCAAGTCAAGATAAATTATACCTACTTATATTCCTCACCAAATATTTGTGATTTCCTTCCTGAATTTCTGTGAGATTGGAAAAATAAGAATTACACCCAAAGAAAATGTAAAGATCAATTAAAAACGTACCATATATTTATAGCACTAATACCTAGGTAGTTTTAAAAAGGTTCTTTAATGGCTGGTTATGAAAATGGTTTTGGACAATTTCAAAGGTTATAAAGCACTGTTCCCTTTTCTATTATTCCCAAGGTCATCTTTTGTTCTTTCTTTCCTTAGATAAAAATCAATCCTCTGGAATGGCTCCTGCTATTAGAGGTATACTGCGTATTTTAGTTAATAGTTCAGCTACTTTTTGTTTTTCCCTTTTAAAACTCTCAAATTAATATTATCCAGCCCCAGGGATTTTTTACGATGAACTTTATCTAGTTGCTAAAATGCCTCATATTCAGAGGCCACTTTCTCTGACAATGCCTCATCTGTAAAAATTAACCTTGAGTTAGAAATGTCTGCTTCGTACTCATTAGTGAAGACTGATTACAAAGAATTCATGTAATTTCTCCACATCTCTTCATCCTTTTTAATTACAACTTTAGTGGTCCAGTTGACCTAGGCACTTATTTAGTGTATTCTTCCTGATACAGTTAAAGAATTGCTTACTGTTGGTTTTAATGTGTTTTGACTTTTAGCCTTTTTAAAAAATTTGTGATTGAAAATTATAATTCACTCTATAAAAAATGATTTTTTTCTCATGAGGAGTCCAACTGTTTATAAGAAGATTGATATATTTTTATCCTTTTGCATAACTTTATTAAGAGGAGTGTTAAGCAGGCAACCCAGCAGATACTAAGGGACACTGCCCACCATGACATTTATTTTTTAGGTCACTTCTAGGATGAACTTTGGGGACTGAAAGCACAATAATTTCTTGGAGGAAAGGGATCCTTTTTGTCCACACTATCCAAAGATACATCAGCAGTAGGAAACATGCTGGATCCCAGCTGGATCCAGGTACTACCTGGAGAGAATTCTGTGAAAATTGGCTTTGTCTAAGTGCGCAAATCATATCTCCATTTGATTAACCTTCTTGGTTTTCCTTTCCTAATTAATCCTTTTGTACGGCTTAAGAATCAACTCTTTCCTCTTGAGTTTGTGTATTATGATTGAAGAGACAAACATTTACTGCATTTGGTCATTTCATATTCCATGGTAACTTTTAAATCCTTTCATAAAAGACGTAGTCTGAGTGGTCCCTGTACAGACCCCGTAACATCTTCAAGTCTGATGGGTTTTTAGAGAGAAATCCTGCATTGTTAACAGAACTTGCATAAAAGGAGTAAAACCCATCTTTTTTTTTTGTACCCTTAACTATAGCAGAACTCCCTGAATAAAGTTGTCTTTTTTTTTTTCAGCATGAAAGTGTATCTTAGTTATAATTTCTGAGAAATCCACTTTCCCAAGCCATTCCTACCTTGTCACAATTGCACACCATTGAATAAGGTTTCATAATAGTTGATAACACTTCTTAATTGAGCAACATAGTGATATAGTTTCAGGTACTCTAATATTTTTTCTTTTAAAAATTAGAATGTTGAGACATTCACCTTTGCTCATATTTCCAGAACTGCTTGTCATATCTCTAAGCACAGACACATAACACACACATATAATAGCATAATGCCTACACTACCCATTCAAGAAAATATCATCCCTACCTTCCACAAGAACGGTTTTTATTTAAAAATAGCTGCCCTGCAGCTCTTGATGTTTTTCTTTTCTTCATGCAGCACACATAACTTTATTATGTTGAGGTTTTAATGGTGTCTCAAGGTTGTTGTCAGTTTTAAGATGAATTTTTTGAGATACTCAAGGTCAATGCTTTTCATTTTAATCTTATTCAGGTTATTTGGTCTGTATTGTGTCACAACAGGAGACATCTCTGTATTTGGGATTTGAGTATTCATGCTCTGATGTGTGAAGAAAGTTTATGTGTTAAAACAGCTCAATGAAATAATTAAAATTTTATTTAAGAACTGTATCTTATTGATAGCTCCTGAGATGCCAATACCTATAATTTTAAACATAAGAGTGAGTCTGGCTCAGCTGCTTAAAGGAAAATGTATGGAACCTATACTTCAGCAGGGAGCTAAAGACTTTGGTTTCTGAGCATTCTTTCCATGTCCCCAGGTGCAAGAACAGGCACTGAGTGTTTGAATTGGGCTCAGAGGCACCCAAACCTTTATGGGGCTAGCTCTTTTCTTTACTGGCTTCTCACCAGGAAGATGAAAATGTGAATTGGTATCTTAGCCATACTTTTAGACTATCAGTCCTAAACCTGTTGTTGATTGGGGTCCAATTGTGCCACCCCTTTGAGCAGCTCCTTAGTACACACATAGAACCATTGAATTCAATGTGACTAATTGTGCAGTAAAGTACTAATCAGGTTGAATAATGGCAGCAGAATAGGGCCCCCGGTAATAAGAATTAATCATACCAGATCTTCGAAACTGATTTTTTCATTGTACAGCTGAGCTGAGAGAACAGATGAAAGTAAAAGAGACAATACTCAGGAGCATAGTTACTGATAAATAATTACAACAAGGACATAATAATTATTTAATTAAAATTTGTGCATGGGGAGAGATTATGAGTCTTTCAGCTTGCTGCCTCATTTAGATGATACTAGTCATTAACCAGTTTTGCTGTAGTCAGCTACTAAATGTCCACACAGCCTGCCTTATTTTTTAAACCTCTTCAATCAGCAAAACTGGCTGCATGCACTGTGCAATGCTATTGAAGAATAAAGTGCCACAGTTAGTAATATAATTAAAGGCAGTCTTGACTTTTTAAAGGAAACTTGTACTTTAATTAATCAAGATCATCAAATAAACAGGAACAAAAGAGTGTTTATCTCTGCTTTTGAAGTTATTAATTAGCGAACAACACAGAGAGCACTGTGGAGTTGACAATGGCCCTATGGCCCTGTAATTCTTCCTACTGAAGTTGTTTTGTTCCTTCCCTTAATATCATTTTCTAATTGCTTTTTTTTTTCTGGGAATATAAACATCACAGACATATAATGTGTCAGAAAAGTGGTAGCTACACCGCAATAAAAAATGTGTTTGCAAGATCACCTTCCCAAGCAGTTTCTTTAGATTTACTAATTTTCTAGTTCAAGGCTGTCTTGAAGGAGTGATTTCCCAGCATGTCTTTCTGTAGCTTGCTGCCTGAATTTGCACCCTTAAAGCAGGCATTTTGCAACCAGCTGTATCTTTCTTCCAGCTGGCAGATATTTTATTTCTTCTTATGTTTCCCCTCAGTTTCCAGCTGGTAGGTATACTAACACCTCTAATGTTTTCCCTCAGTTTTTAGCTTCCCATTGCCAAACAGATGGCATGTTCTCACATTTACACAACAAATCCTAATGTTCTTTCAGTTATACCAACACACAATAGGAATGGTACTTATGCAACTGAGAGATCCAGGATGTGTAAAATAGGTATTTGCAATGGAAAAAGATGAGGCACACAAACATAAGATATGAATATACAAAATGCACAGAATTTAATGTGACTCACAGAATTTAACTTGATTTAAAAAAAAGAACTTTGAAAATTAATATATAACTATTATAGAATAGCTCCACAATTTGTGAGCTTTTTGAAACACCCTGTTGTGGGTTTAGTATTACTTTGACACTTTCTGCTTACCTTATGTTCTAGAAGACTTCCCAATATGACTTACATACCCTGATAATCCAGTAACATTGAAATGGAACCTTTTAAGTCTGTGGTGCAAAAGAGTGCTCAAGATAGATGTGTAAAATTATTTTGGATTTTCAGGGGAAACAACACATCCAGAACAAAACTAAAAGATGCCCTTAGTCACCTGACTGAGAAATTTTATATGGGATCTTCCCATATAGGCAACTTCAGCTTCCTGGGCTGAAAGCCTAAGATGCTAAGGTAAAAAGAAAAGAAAAAAAGAAAAGAAAAAATGAGAATGTGAACCACAACAAAAAAAAATCCATTTAAATCTCACAGATCAGGTTCCTTTTAAAAATGCTTAACCAATGAGCATGGAATACACTATTTTGACACTAAAATGAACAGGATGAGAAATGAGGCAAAAAAAGCTCTGGGAAACTTTAATGTCTGGATATTCAGCAAGAAAACAGAAAAAAACCCCAAACATTTAAATTGGAAAAGACCTCTAAGATCATTGAGTCTAGCCATTAACCCTGCACTGCCAAGTCGATCACTAAACCATGTCCCTAAGTGCCATATCCAAGCCTTTGAAATACCAGTGCTCAAATTTTTTCTTGCCCTCCTTAAAAATTAGGTGGCTTTGTACTCAGCTGTGCTCTAGAATAGTGCATGAACCATATCCTGTAACAGCCTCAGTATTAAGTGGAAGTGTTGAAGAGAACCCTCATTTACTCCGAGATCGTTTCTTCTCAAGAACCAACAAAAAAAGTCATATCTAGTTTCCCCTGAAACAATATTTCAAATTAACTATTAATTGTTCTAAATCAGTATTTATCACTTCCATTTTAACATTTCCAACACAACTGATCAAACTTGAGAATTTTTTCTATAGAAAAACCAACTCTGTTATGAGGACCAAGTTGCTAAGGGAGGAGGGAGTTCTGCAGTTGTACAATCTGGCACATCTAATCTCAAGTTCATTCCATGACAACTTGACTCAATTTCTTGAAGATCTTGTTTCATAACAGCAGAAGACTTAGTGCAATAAATTACATGGTGATTTGGTTTTCTTCCTGACAAGTTTTACTAGTTCCTTTGTATGTAAAGCCTCCTCACATAGCAGTCATTTGAAGGTGCATCCTAAATGAAGATCATTCATTTATCCTGTCTGAGTTATATAATTCTCTGCTGAAATTTTGGTTTTCTTTTTGCTATGAATGAAGAGTTGTCAGTTATTTATAAAGGGAATTTATATATACTTCAGAACACAGTTTTTGTTACCTGAAATAAATGCACTCAGTTTCAATGTTTATGCTCCATCTAGTCTTCTCATGAGTGATTTTTAATGCAGGAAGAATTCTTGTGAGAATAGAGAATGCACCTGTGTATGAACTTGCATAGAGATCTAGCACTCATTGGACATTTGCTCGATTTGAAGGGTATCATGGGCCCAACTGCAAAATCTTCAAGATCCCTTAGGGAAATATTGAAGGATAGGGACACTGCTTCAGGCTGTGCATTCATCATGTACTGAACACTATTGACACAAGATACCATTTCTCTTCAAAATGCACTTTTCAGAGACTTTTTCAAGAAATATAATTCCTCAGAAATTGAGATAAGTCTCATTTCCAAAACACCATAGGAAACAATATTGACACAAGCCTTCTCTTTTCTTTTCTTTTCTTTTTTTTTAACTCAGGCATTCATATTTTAAATTCACATCAGGGCCTAAGGAAACATATTATTCAAGTTATGACAGAGGGCATTGGAACATTTTGATTCCATCTGTGTAGACTGGTTATATATTTTTGGAGCCAGAGAAAGTGTAACTTTTTGTATGTGTGACTTAGTGGTTAGGACACTAAGTGCCCAAGGACATTAGAAGCTGACATTAGAGGTGGAGAAAACTGTTCTGACAAGTATTTCACCTAAAGATATCTGACAGTCCAGTGGTTATGAAAGTGTCTTGGGAAATGAAAGTTCACATCCCCTTAGACAAATCTGAGTGTATGTTTCCCATTTGGCAAATGACTACAGAAACTGCTGAGCTTTTGGGAAGACCATTTCAAGGAGGACTTTTTTCAGAGTCAGATTCATTAGACTTGATCTAACAGTGTCTGATAAATCATGCTCTGAAAAGGAGCAGTACAGACAATCATTCATGGGCCAGGCATGAAAGAGATATTAGGCTGCACTACAACTGGTCATGGTCGGAAAGAGAATAGAAAACATACAAGACATTCTACTGGAGAAAATGCCGGTGTTTATGATTCTCATACTGCCCCAGTTATTGAGCAGGCTAAAGGATAAAGAGAAAGGGGACTTAGAACTTCATTTTGGCTTTAGGTTTTTAACTCTACCCAAAATTCTTTTTCTAATCTGGCCATTAGAAACTTTGACTTAAAGAAATAAATGTGTGTAATAACACTGGTGAGGTAACTTGACCAGAAAACAAACAAACCAAACACTTTTGTAGGGAAATTGTCAACTCTTGCATGAAAGCTGAGGTAGTCACAGATGTAATCAGCCAGTGCTGCTGCCAGTATGTTAATTACCAGAGAAGTGTTTTATTGAGTTTATTTTGATTTCGAAATATATCACATTTAATTCAGGCTCTCAAAGACCGTGAGTTATTTCTTTTTATAGTAGACTAGCTGCTGACAAATTGCTGCTGGTAACACACTAATGACACACTTATGACATATTACAGTATCTACCAGTTTCCCAGCTATTTCAAACCTCTGAGACTTACATGCCTAGAAGTTCTCTCCATTTTACTGTGGTGAAATCACTCTTGCACATTCCACTTTTCTCAATACTTGTATTTTAGTTCTCATGATTTCTTGTGCTTCCTGTATAGAGATGAGATTCAAATTTCTTTTCCAGTTTTCTCTGTGGACACTGAGCTTCAGAGGTATTTCCTGCTCTTAATGTGAAGTATCTATTGGAATGCCTGAGAAATATGCTAAGATAAATAAAACTTATATTTTTAGCTTCAGATGATACTTAGAGGTCTTTTTCCTTTGTGGTCAATTCCTAATTTATTTCTTCTTTTCCCAGCTGGCAGTCTAGACTACATGCCCATCCAAGTCAGTCACACGCAAGCAAGCCATCACTGCTATGTGAACTAGTTCATCTCCTTTGTAACAGCAGTCATACAGCAGCATGTTGGAGACACAGATGATAGAAAGGTGCCTTGCTTTAAGGATACCACATCCTGTGGCACAGAGCAGCTACGAGCTGAGTAACCAGAAGTCAGGCTGTGCAACAAAGTACGGCATGCGAAAGTACGACTGAGCAGAGCTGGCTCATGGACCACACTGAATTTGTCCCAGTTCTTCTGATCTACCTTCATCACATAGAGCACAGACAAAGTTTCCCATCCTGCCTGCATCTTGTGTGAGAAAAGCAGGGGACACTCTTACCCTCCAGTTTATTGCTTTCTTGAGGTGGGTTTGCTTCACAATATTGCTAATGTTCTCTTGTCTTATTTGAAAATACACAAGTGGCCAGTGAAAGCACAGCCCTTTTGGGCACCAATCCAAAGCAATATCAAGCCTCCTGTTCCCTTCCCAGAGGGGAATGCCACAGTAATTAAAATTAGTCACACATACAAGATGAGTGGGTAAGAGTGAGAAAAAAGCTAAAGAAAATTAATTAATGGAAAGAAAAGTGCAGCTAGACAGTGAAAATTAAACAGAGAGAAAAATGATCATTGTTATGCTCCTTGGCAGCATCAGTGACCAGAAAACACAGAATTATGCAAGTGGCATTCAAGCACTACAACTAGAGGATGGTAGTGTGCCATGGTTTGAGCTAGTGATGTCCTTGACCAGCTGGCTTTGAGAGCCCCTGCCTTAATGCCTGCGTGGTCACACATCACGAAAAATGATGAATGCTTGAGACAGGTTTCTTCTACTATTGATTACTGATTAATGACTTAATGGATTTTACTGTACTAGAGTTTATTACAGTTTACATCTAACTTTTATCAGTCACACTTTTCTTAACAATTTGTAAAGGGGACAAATACATGTGAGATAATAGATATAAGGGAATATTTCTTCTTGGCAGTCTAGGAGGGGACTGATTGAAGTTTTGCAAGTAGGATTTTTGAAGATATGTGAGGAAGTCTGTGACATAAGAGTTCTCAATATTTTGCTGATGGGAACTGGATAGGCTAATTAAAAAGAAATTAATCACCTCTTCCCCGTGGAGGGCTGGATTTATGCTGGAATAGACCACTTCCATTGCTATCTTTGTTTTTTTAATGTTTCTTTTTTTCACCATTATGTAATTTGTGTTTTGCCTCTCTGTATTCACCAACTCTTATATTACTCTTATTGAACAATCCATGTTATTGACCAAATTTGAAATTTTCCTAGGTATTTCCAGTGTGTCTTCTACTTTACACTGAAGGCACCCTCCTGCTTCTGCATACCTGTAGAAGAGGAGGGAGCTGCTTTGTTTTTAGAGAAAAGCCTTTGAACTTCTTTCACTGTATAAACTGGAAAACCTCAGAAGGATAGAAGTTCTGCAGAAGAAATAGCTCTTTGACACAGCTCAATAGTGTGTAGAGGAACATATACTTACAGAGAGACTATTTGTACTATATCAGTAAACTGTAGTCAGAAGTTGCCCAACACTTTTTTTTTTCTGAATGCACAAGGGTGGAATTAGTCAGTTTATGGGACTGGACTTCACACATGGCAGCTTCTTCTCAGTAACAATGTGTACGTGGGCACTTCAGACATCAGAAAACGGGGATACATTAGTCTGCCAGGTACCTGACAGTTATATCAGTTAAACTCCTAGTAACTTCACACTCAACATCCTGTGTTCCTTCTAATAAGATTTTGCTGGTGTCACACAACAACAGGCCTGAAAAGAACAACCTGCTAAGGACAAAGAGCATCATTGATTCTAGAAATGCTTTTTCTTTTCATTTTCTACCTTATTGCATGTATTAATTTTATCAAGGTTCCATATTTATTTGAACCTTCATTTCCTCAAGTAAACTGAAAAAAAAATTTGTATAGACAGTGTAGAGCAACCCAGGACATAAGGAAGCAATGATGAAAGCAAAGTGAAGTAGCAAAGCAATTGCTGCGAGTGGCTGGGTAGCCCAGGGAGGAAGCACATGCTTCCGAGAAAGGACTGTGGCCAGGGCCTTCACCTGAGTCATCTCCAGCAGGAAGTTCTTGTCACTCGGCTGCAGTGGAAACTAAGCTTTGTTCACAGACTGGCAAGACAATGTTTAGGATTCTTATTTCAAGTTTCTAGGTGATTACTGTATTACCCATTATACTTGGAGCCTAGATTTATACAGTCTTTGAGCATGCATGGAAGCTTATTAAAATTAATTTTTTCCCTAAGGATTTCTTCATTCTGCTTTTTCACACACACTCTTCATAAGTGAAATAGCTCTTCAAAACTCATAATTTCTGTCATAATAATTGGTTTACACCTCTTGGCAACTTTTCACACCATGTGTAAAGTACTGTTTCATTAGGGTTCATTAAAAGACAATATTTTCATTAGAGTAAAAATCATAAAAATTCCTGCAAATTGTTTTTAATGTTAATCATGTTGTCTCATTTATAGAGAAGCATAACTGCACATGCAATCATACACATAGACATAGAAACAACTTTCGTGAAGCACTTTTGGAACCTAAGTGATAAGGTAACAATTATTAAATGAAATATTTAATTCTGATTGACAATAGGTCACAATAAAATAACTTATATTGCATAGCTCGAAAATAAAATTAATTTTTAAAGAAACCTTAAATTGTTATGAGAAGTTCATCATAAAGTGGAATAAAATTGTACATGGCAATTAGGTAGACCTGCAGGTTCCTGAATTGTTTTTATGAAACAATACTTGTTTCTGCTTAAATCAATATTTCATTTCTTCTTTTAGAGGAAAAGAGAACTCAAGGGTTAAATTGCTTACACAAAGTTCTTTTTTTGATTACACAGAATGTATTTATAGACTACTGATTAGAACAATAACAGAGAGATCTACTGGGCAGTTCCTGCTTTTTTTCAGGTGGGGGAGCTTGTGCTGTGATCGAGCCTAATCTACAATAGTGAGAAGCATCTAGAGTTTTGCTTCCAGAACAGCCTAATCACCAACATACCTCTAAATTTTTCAATTTCATTGTGACTGAAATTATTTTTTTCAGAATTATCACCCTCAGTACACACTGCAAAAGTGTTCAGTGAAGGAGGTGTTACACATACTTCCTTGTTTTGTAGTTGATGATATGCCAAAACATGGTGCTCAAAAACAGGCAGTACTATCCACTGGTGAGAGTTGTACACAGCAAATGGCTTCCCATGTGCAGATCTGATGTGTGGCTATTATCACCAGGATCTGTTACCTAGGAAACAAAATGTGCTTACAGACAATGTATTAGTTCCTTCAGAGTTCCCTTTATCACTAAGACCCTCAGACATTTGAACACTTTGATCCAATACTTATGGTATGTCCTTGTCTGAGTATCACCAAAATGACAGTCATACGAGAGTTCAGACTCGCTAGACTGGTCTTACTCACCAAAAAAAATAAATTTTTAAGATTAGCCATCTTTTATACATTATTTTTTACTTGAGAGAGTGAGTGTACTGGTTATATCCTTGTAGCAAGCAGTTACCAGTAAAAAGATAACATAGTGAATTTATAAATAAAATAAAGAATAGTGAATCACACAGTTGGTTTTCTTATTCCAGTCCTGAGATTATGGATTTTTTTGGACAAGTATCCCAAGATTTTAGCTGTTGCACAAGCCTTCCTGCCTTTGCATATTTACATAATTCAATTACAGTTTGCTGTGAATATAGTGGTCTTTAGATGCTTGTTTTCCCTTACATGTTGATGGCAAAGACAGCACTGAATTTTCAAAATATTCAACCCTGGAAAGACAAATATTGAGGATTATCTTTCCATCCAAAGTTAATGGGAAAGTTTTCTTAGACTTGAAGAAGGATAGTAAATCTGTAATTTGGGATATACAGGTACAAAACTGTATGTAAATATGTAAAGCCACACATGAAATGAAGTTGCTAAAAATTTCTGCATCTCATGGTCACTAACCCTGTACTGGCATCAAAAAGTAAATTTTGAGGGTTTCTGAGTATATCCTGAGTGGCATCGCTGTCCATGGCAGGGTAGTTAGAACGAAATAATTTTTAAGGTTCCTTCCAATTCTAACCATTCCATGATCCTGTGATAGTTTATCTGATAGATATGAAGTTGTTAACAAATGAGGATTGAGAGGCTATGATCAAATGATTCAGAATAAATCTGGACCTGATCACTCTTTGTTGAGCCTTTCATAAATCATTAAATGTAGTAAACTGGCTGTTTTTAAACACAAGATAATTTCTGAGATAGAAGGAAGATATTAGACATCTATCACTACAACAAAAGGACAAAGGCACATTTGAAACAAAAATACAAGATGAAGCAGACAGCATATGCCAGTGATGAATATGTACATCAATAACCTAAGGTTTAGAAATCCTCCCAAGAACTATTTGTATTAAAAATAGGAGAAATGTCAGAAAATTTAGCTCTAAATATAAAAACCATTACAGTGATGCCCAGAATGAGACATTCTGATCACAGTACTCTCCTTGAAGAAGTTTTATAACATTAACTATAGCAAGCAGCTCTTCAGACTATGTTTGTTGTGCAAATTGGCTTATTTTTCTTTGTGGTCATTCCATAGAAGAAAAAATCCACAGTTTTTCAACTTTTGTTTAGTCAATTAAGCATTCTTTTCTCCTTTCCTCTGTAATGAACCAATTCTGCAACGAAGTATTATAATTCTGTAAAAAATCAACCACCTAGTTATCATTAGGTAAGTCTCAAATATACATGTCTTTGGATTAGAGTCCTTCTGTTTAAATGAAAAGGGGCTGGACAACTTGGCAGGAAGATGTAACATTCCTTTTAAGAGTCTGTACAGTGAGGTGCCGTAAGAGCAATGTTCTGGAGCATACCTTTTGTAGGAAAAGAGAAGAAGCAAAGATCTGAAGGAGCAGAGCTAGGAAAATCTATATAGCTTTAGCTATCAAAGTGGTCAGAGACCTACAATTAACCTATTGACTGAAATGTTTGGGGTTTAATGCTCAGAATTTTGTTAATTGTAATGATTTTGTAAGAAATGAGCAGTTATTAATTTACTGAGTTGAAATTTTATTTTTCTGTACTTTTGCAGAGATTTTTTGTTGGGAAACAATGCACAGAAATCAATCCAGTGACTTCCAGAGCACTGAAGTACTCCAGACTCTGGGAGTTATGATCCCCACAGCAGAAGGAACCTCTTGTTTTGCTTTGTCTTGTTTTGTTTTAACTGCTCACCTCTGGCAGAACCAGAAGTATTTATTTTCTGTCTTCACACTGTGAGTTCAGCAGGAGCTTAATTACCAGCCAGCATATTGTGATTGTCCAAGGAGTATCAGAAATGAGCAAATATATCGAGGTTTGCACCACAGCTCAGGAGTAACAACTGCAGTCACTCACCAGCCTCAACTGTCAGCTCCATCTTCCTCCTGCATAAAAATAAACATTTCCCCCACAATAAAGTCTTTTTATAAAAGCAATAAAACAACTCAAGGGAGCATTGTTATCATGAGCTAATCACCCCCTTAGGGAATTAGAGGCACTTAGCTGCATCTAGAGCTTCAACACCTGAGGGGCCGTGATTATTTCATGATAACCAATAAGGCATGACAGACTGGGAGGTTAATTAGATAATATTCAAACTTGGTAATATTGAGTTTGAAGATTTCTTTTGAAGTTGTACAAGCAAAGCTCTGCTTATAAAACAGCAGTGGGACATCAGCACAGAAAGGATAATTAACATTTCCTACAAACCAACCAAAGTTTTGAATAGCTAAAGGAAAAAATAATAAAGTCAAAGTACTAAACCCTGAGGCACTCCTTTAACAATGAATAATCCTGATGAGTTCACTTCCTGGAATCTTGGGCAGAAATTGACTCAAATTATATAATGCCGTTTAGTTGCTAACCCCTAAACGGTGGAGGCACTTCAGTCAGCCTCATACTACTTTAACAGTCCATTGTCTCAAAGAATTTAGTGGGATAGTAAAGGCAGTATTAATAATAAATATTCAACTGAGCTGCAGTCATACCCTTTAGCTTGAGAAACTACAGGAAAGTATGCCACTGCACTGCAAGAGATTAAAGACAAAAGACACTGCCAACACTTAAAATTATACAAGCAGTAATTGTTTTGTGGAAGACCATTTTATTTTTGTGGACAGTGGCAGTGAGGTTTCAGAAATAACTGCATGTGTATGCAGGGATGGAGACATGCAGCACACATGTATTGGTGGTTAGTTGCCTTGCAAGGACCTGGCCTACTGGTCCATGGGCTCTTTCCCACCCTCCTGATACAGCAGATGGGTACTGTGGGGTGAAGTGGCCCATCTGGCTGAAATTACACTACCAAACAAAAAAAATGGACTCTGCATTAGCTTACTGAACTGAGACATGCTGAGGCCACATGAGCTGTGAATACCACACAATGTATGTTGAAGACCTGCAGGTTACTGAGAAGTGTAGGATGTTTCCTCTTGGTGGACATCTGGCTGTAACATCAGCTTGTAGCTCTCAGCTGTGATTATGTTTCTAGAAACAATCTGTAACTTTTAAAGGTATTTATTTTTATTGATCATCAGTTAAAAGAAGTAACAGACTTAACTACCTCTGACTTGTTTACTTGTAAAATGGAAAATGAATATGACTGTTGGTATAGCAAATAATCTCTGATTTGGATAGCTTTCTGTTTAAACTAACTTCTGTTGAGTTTCTCAGAGCTGGCATTGAGTTAAAGAATATAGTCAAGCTCTTCTGGACCTAAACTGCATATATTCTGCAGGCCACATCACTACAATGAAGTTGAGATGGTTGGTTGGTCAGAAATTTGCCAATAAGATCCATTCTGATTTAATGGAATCAAAACATTCACGGGAACCTTTCAATTCCATCAAAACCTTTGACAGGGAATCGAGTAATTTTGTGTCCTTTCTCATCAGCTTTCCAGTCTGCCAGTGAGGTTCTGGCTCCTTGCCTGGCTCCCCAGGCTGGCTCCTTCTCTGGCTCCCTGCTGCTCCATGGGCTGCCAGGCTGCCTGCCTGTCTCCCTGGGCACTCATAGCCACACACTCCGCTGCTCCTGCAACCGTCCCCGTGTCAGTGCCCTGGCATGCCTGGTATAAGTTCAAGATTTTCCTCCTTATAAAAAAAACATGAAAAAACCCTACATATAATTTGACAGGTTTTTTAACATGCTCTTTCTCAAAATCATTTCTATATCTTCACTTTTCATTTCCACTCCGAAACAAATATGAAAAATGTTGAACCTCAGGAATCCTGTACAGAACTTAAAATTAAATTGAAAAAAAACCTACAACTTTTCATATATGAAGGGAAAATGACATATTTAGATGCAAATGAAACAAGGATATACAGCCACTAGAAAAATATTAATAAGAACATACAGGAAGGACTCATAATTTTTCTCAGAAGCTAAGTGTTTGCAAGCCATTTTTTTTTTTTAGATATGAAACAACAGGCAATTACAAGGATGCCTCAAAATTTCTTCTGTACCTCTGAGAAGTGTACCAGTTAGATAAGCCAACCTCTAAAGGTGCCTGTTGCAGTGGCTAAAGAGGACAGTCTGATTGCCACTTTGTACTAACTTTCTGAGAATAGGTTGCTCAAATTGGCAGAGAAGTATTCCATGCAAAAAAATATGAAAACTAGAAATGGAGAGCAAAGGATAAAAGGTACATGAAAATACTTAAACTACATCTTTCTCCATGCCACATACACTAATCATTTTCTAGAGAACAGACTACTCTTTTCAAAGTTCTCTTTCTTATATAATTTGCCTCCTCCACCAATATCCTCTTAAAGTGCTTTCTTTTATATTTACTTATTTATTCCTTTATGTGTTTATATATTTTTATCACTAAGATGTCAGATATTTAAGTCACTAGGAACACATACTTTTAGAGTATTTCAGATAATTTATCCTTTAACTTATACTTATGAAATACCTAGTGACGTTGTATAAAGCACATGAATGTTCAAGAAAGTGAATACACTTAAAGTGCCAGTGAAATCGCATCTTAGGAAAAAAAAAAGTTGAAAACTTTTCTCACTAGATATAATCCAGCATCCTCTAAATTCCAGGAAAGAGCCTCTGTAGTCTTTGGAGTGCATCAGAATTTTTTGAGAAAATGTATCTTCAAGACTGAAGCTCTGGAAAAAGATACACCAGGGTATCATGTGGGTTCATTAGTGCTCCCTGAGGCTGCTGATCAATATGGCCTTTGTTGTTTCTGCTGCTGTTATCCGAGATGCCTTTGAGTTCAATAAACAGGCGTCAAGGTTTCAAGAACCTCAGTGCCATCAGGGATACAGAGAAGAAGTCTCAGCACCAGGCTCTTTTGAAAGAGCAATCAGAGGGCTCAGTTCTGTGGCAAAAAGTTGGTCGAGTCTACTGCACAAACATAGTCCTAACACAGTTTGAACAGGGATGATCAGAGCAAGAACTGAAGTCCAACCTGCCCATGTCTAGGTGAATGGCATCCCCAGAAGCCTTCTCTTGGAGCACATGCTCACCTCTATGTTTCCATTCTTATCTCTACCATGCTACTTCCATATTTGCGTTGCATCAAGTCTTTGTTATCTGTTCAACAGTGCTAGATATTCACATTTCAACAGCCTCTCTTTCATCCTGCATCTAGGACAACTTATGATTCTTCCATCCCTATAAGTTTGAATACTTGGCAGTAAGTGTTCTTATAATGGAAGAAGTTTTACAGCTGGTTATTAAGTAATGATTTCATGTTTCAGTTATACCAGCTACACCACCTAAGCCTTTTTTATCAGCAATTTATGGACCATGATTTTGTTGAGATTGACATAGAGCATACATGTGCACATGGATAGGCTAGTAAAAGTCCTTTCTGTCAGGAGGTGCACCAGCAAAATAAGAACCTAACAGTGTCCTGTTTCCACTGCTATTCAGTTCATTTGGTATTCAGGAAGCCATAAGGATGTTAAGCTTATAATGGTACAAACACTTAGCTACAGTTTTTCTTAACAGTGACTAGCATGGAGTTGCCAGAAGAGAAAAGAATATATGTGAGTCTATACAATAATTTATATCATGCCTGTAGCTTTCAGTGTCATCTATACTGTATACATAACCTTTCTGGTCAGAGCAGTGAATCAGGATCTATGCATGAGTACAGATATTTATGTACATTACTTATTGATATGTAGTAAAATTCTGCTACTTTTACTCACAAAGCATAGCAATCTATTCCAGAGAGGAACATGCTGCTCCTTCCTGTGGTTGCACTGCAATTCCCTGGAAATATCAATTTATTTTTTTAGTGAAGAAAAGGAAATATTTTGGTGTGGATACTTCATTTGACATCTTCCTTTTGCCCAGCTGAAAATTTTTTGGAAAAAAAAACGGTCAGTCACAAACTATGCTGTTCATGAACAGTAAGAAATTGATTAGCCATCAAGCCCTCAGCCGCAAATGGATGCTTTAGTTCTGGTTCTGATCTCTTCTGTCAAATAACTCAGAAATCAGAAATACTGTCTAAACACTGAGAGTATATGGGAGGGACAAGAGGAAAACAAGTAACTGAGAGTCAGCACACAGAAATCAAGGACTTTGCATGTGATTAAAGTTACTCACAAATATGAGTTTGCAGTCAGCATTTTATGCTGTTATTCAATTTAATTTGAGAGAAAAAATTAACACTCATTCTGCTTCTCCCTTGCTTATACTTTAGGTAAAACTTTCTCCTCGCTGTTTCTTTCTTTGATAACCATGGTACGTATCAAACTCCATAGGTGAGAAGTTTTCAAATGCTTTCATAGGGGAGACCACAACTTAGCAGATGCAGCTTTGCAAGCTGCCTGTCTCCCCACTTGACATTTTGTGGGCAAGATCCCTTCCCATTAACAAGTGAGTAACATCCCTGTGACAATTGCAGTAGTGGCTCACATGGAAAAGTAATATGAGGAAAGTATTTAATATATGTGCAGCTTTCTGTTGTGTCACTCTAGCTGATGGAAAAGAGATCAACCAGTTATTTGGGAAACACCACTTGTTGATAGGCCACAGCTAATTGTCACCTGTGTGTTTATACAGCTTACCAAGAACATAAATATCAGAAAGCAATCTCTTGAGAGAGTCCTCCCTGCTTCCAAGTGTACATCCGCACCCACAAATATCCTGTACACACAGTTCATGTTTTGATTTAAGGGTACTTCAACTAGCTCTTATCCAAAATTCCTGTCAAACGCTCATGAGTTTTAAAACAAATCTTTTATTCTTCTGGCATTTTTGTGTGTTTTTGTAAGGCTCTGCATTTTCTCTTTCCTACTAGCAGAAGAATTGGAAGTGGCACTCTATATGGTTCATTAAAAGGCTGAAAAAACTGTTGCAAACCTTCCAACCTAATTGATAAAGCAGGTTATAATACAACAGAAAATGGGCAAAGTATAAATCAGAAGTCAGGAAGTTAAATGAAGAGGAAATCTAAAGGTACCAGCAAAGGCAAATAAGTTCAAGTTACTAAGACCAACAGAGAGGAATAATATGGAATAGTAAAGAATCAGTGATACATACTTGCCCTCTGTTTTGAAAGAAGGAGGTTGTTGAATTAATATTTTGATTAATTTAATGTACCGTGCATTTTATTCCCTCCGTCACTGGGGATGATATTAAACAACACAAAGTCTCTATATCTTTGGGGCCAGAAAACTGTACTCAGGAATGTTAAAAGAAATGGTTTTAGAAAAAGTATAAATCTAAGGCTTCTATAACAGTGTAGAAAGGTACTGGCATTTTCAAGTTAGATAAGGTATCAAAATCCCTGGAAGAGCTTTCTGGTAGACTTATTAAACCACCTGAGAAACAGCTGAATATTGTGCCAGAGATCATCCCATCAGCATTGCACAAATGAAATCAGAAGACTCAAGACATTAATGACAAACCTATACTTTAAGAACAGAATGATCCAAGTAGCTATACAGTTAGCACATACAAGATTGTACATAGAGCCTGGTTGCAACTGAGGATTATTTAAGTACAGTACCAAAATCCCCATTTGTATATAATGAAAAAGTCTGCTGGCTATTAAATTCTTAAAGCATACCTACATTCACAGGCATAGACTGTTGCTAAGTTTCTTCTACCTAGCAAGGCACAACACGCTTTGACCTGGAAGCTGCATAGTTATTGCAAACACTCTCTTGGAAAGAGGAAAATATCACTTATTGGCGCAAGATCTGTGTCTCCCGAGTTTCTTTTGTAAGCTAATATTTATGTCATGAGACCAAGCCAGTTTTTCTAGTCTTTGGTAGGCACGCAGGCAGTCCCAAGGTCAGTCGGTGGGGGAACATGTCTCATACCATTGCATCGGCTCCGACACTCAACACCGCCCCTGACCAGGGCGCTGCCACAGAGGTGGGAGCCGTGGCTCCGTCCCACAGCCAGCAGAGCAAACGCAACGCCAGGAAGCTGGAACACCTGGCAGAAACGAGGATTTGAATGCAGTTTCGGACCTATGGAAAGGCAGTTTCCCTGCACGTACCTGGCAGCTACGGAAGCAGGAAAAACACGGGGACAAGTTCCCCCTCCGTGTCCCGGGGCTCGCGGCACAGTTCACCCGATAGCCACGAGATGGCGCCTGGTATTTGGCAACCGCGGCCCTTCCCAGGCGCTTTTCTCTCCCCTCGAGTTCAGGCTGCTTCAGGGACGGGAATCTCTGGCAGAGTAAAAGGAAAACCGGCCCCTCATCCGTGGATTTTTCACTGCCGCGGGTCTGTAGTTAAAATTACTGACCGTCTCTTTTGCGAAATATTCCCCAAAACTGCCATAATCTCTCTGGTGCTCCAGCTGCTGCCCTTGCTCTGCTCCACTCTGCTTTGCTCTGCTGCACCTTAGTCTAGACCACTGCTCCTGTGGGGCAGGGACAGCAGCTGGGGACATCGTGTTAAGAGCTGCAAGGAAGGAGAATTATGTTAGTCATCTCTGTCCAGTGCAGCAGTGCTTGCTCCGGATGCTTGGCTTTGACGTTGAGCTCAAGTCCAGGAAAATTCCCAACAGCATTAAAATGAAGGATACAGGAGGGGTGTGTGTAGGTTTGTAGGCATACACATATTTAAATATATTAAGACGTGAATTACCAAATTTTATGTTACTCAGAGGGTTATTTTTTTTCTTATTGTTTTGTCCCAAAACATTCTTTCCACAAATTTCAGTGCAGTAGCTCATTGTCTTTTCACAATGATATCTGATTATCTGCAAGACTGAATCTATACTCATTCTTGTGGATAAATTTCTGGGTTCACTGGGGGCCATTCCCTTGCATTCCATGGAGAGGCACTGGAATAAAATGCAGATTTCTTGATTGCAAAGGGGCACAGTGTTGGAATTTACCTCTCTTCTGCTTTTGGCAACAACAACCTCTGTAAATCTGATAATATGGGTGGCAAACACATGTTAGGTTAGAAAACAGTACAGCAGCTGCTGTGCTACTGGTACTAACTTAGTCAAATAGATTCAGTAATGTCCAATATTTAGACATGTACTCTTGCAAATATAATGGGCCTTTGGGGTTCAGGAAAACCTGATAAAGCAGCTCCCTGATTTTGGCCACTAAATGTAATAAGGCTAATCATAATAATCCTTTAAAAATTAATTTCACAGCCCTTCCTATTATATTAGACCCTAGAAACTGAAAAACAATATTGAAACCAAAACCAGGTTTTAGGTGTTTTGATAGCTTTTTTTTCACCTGGGGAGGGGGTAGAGGGTGAGGTTTTTCCTTGAAAATTAAAATGTTGTAGTGTTTTCCTTCTCTGCTCTGCAGGGCAGTTTTCTCCTTTGAAATATCTGGAAGGTGTCCAGCTGCTTCAGTGATGGAGAAGACTGAAGTGCCTTCTTAATAGTAATGGGAGAGCAATGCTCTGTGTTAGGTGCTCTGTTGGAATTAGAATCAAATGTAAGTGCAGGAACACCTCTGTGTTCAGCATTCCAATTCAATTTCTGTTCTGATTTAATCACTTATTGCTTCTGTTAATATTTGTTACAGTAATGTCTATAAACCAAATGTTGCCAGAGACCCCATAGTGTTAGGCACCATAAAAGCAGAGAGCAGACAGTGTGCTCTCAGCTGTTGTTCCCCCATCTGTCAAGTGAGGACAATGTGCTTGCTCTCTACAAGTACATGAGCACTAATTAATTAATATTTGTAAAAGGATATGTAAATGCTAAGTATTATTTATGAATTATATTATAAATTAAGATTCATGGAGAAGCCATGGAAAGAAGACACAGATGGCATTATGCGGGCAGAGAGAACAGCACAGAGTGCCAAAATTAGCCTGGAAGAAGAAAGGAAGCAAAGCAAGGTAAATGATTAACTAAAGAAGGAGTTGGTTTTGCTTAACAAAAACAAAGTGAGATTGCAAGGGATATGAGCAATATACAAATGAGTTAATAAAAAAGCCCAGCACAATAGTGGTCTGAAACTGGATGGAACATGCTGGAAACAGAAATGGTAATAAAAAGAAAATTTGAGAGATATAGACAAGAAGAGCCTGACTATTTTGCATAACAGAGTGATTTATACATGCTATTTATATTAAAGTTACTCCTGTACCCTTAGAGTGTTAAAGCCTTGCTCAATACAACAAAGGAAGTGATTAGAGATCCTGCTCTACCAAGGTGAGTGAGCATATAGGTGTTCATAAGATTGTGGCCTCAGCTTTGACCACAAGGCAAGTGATGAAAATATTACAGACATATGTGATCCTGTGTTATGAGTTATTCTGAACTTTGTGAATAGCTCCATGAGCGAACATCCAGCAAATTAGAGAAAGTGGTTCTGCACAGAGGAAACACCTCTTCTTCCAATCACACCGAATGTCCATGTGGGCATTTCAGTTATTTTCTATACAGTATAGTTCAAGTACTTGCTTAACTTTCCTAGTTAGAAAAGTGTATTTTGGCAAAACAGAGGAATATTATGGCAGCACATGTTCCCCCAAATACTGGGAAAAATATTTATAAATATTCATATTAGGGTTCCAAACTAAATTTTAGTTTGACTTCACTCTGACCAATCTTTTTTTTCCTTTTCAGGAATGTTCAAGTACACAGCTTTTACTGACATAAGTATTCATGAAGTGCAGTCTTTGAAGGTGAACTACTGCACTTGTTCTACAAAGTCAGCTTCAAAATTGCACTGTGAGATGTAACTCTTGCAATTCTCTATTTGAGCTGTAGCTGAAAAAAATTAAAGCATACAACTTTACCTATGCAGAAAACCAAAACAATACATAGTGCTTATTTCAAGGACATGCAGGAAAGAGTTTGTGAATGGTCCCACACCAAGATTAACTCAATTAGGAAGCAAACAAATATTCAAAAGAAATGGAGAAATCCAAGATTTGAATGATCTGCTCAGACAGTTCACAAACAGACCCCAACAGGCAACACTTTCCCAAGAGATTGCTCATGGAAATTATTTACTTCATTTCAGTTGTTAACAAGCATGAACAGATGAGCCCCACCTCCTCTGTGACACAGGAGTGATCTCCAAGGTTTTTTCCTGCCTTCCTCTGAGGTTTTTTCCTATTCATTACCAGAATTAGGTTTGGACAGGCCTTCTTCTGTTATTTCACTGACTCTCAAATCCATCAGCTTCTTTGAGTAAATGTGGAGAAAAAACATAAAAAATATATATCCTGGGCTTACTTTGGTCTCTAAAAATGAGGATGACTTTATTTTAGGTATATAATAATATTGCTAACCTCTGTTCACTGAGCAATCCTTCCTTTTCCCTCAGCTCTCAGTTTGACACATCTCCAGCATGAAATGGACTAAGATTGCCATGAAACTGAAAGCTCTGAGTGTGAAAATTGGGGAATGCATAGAGAGATTCTTTTTTTCCTTTTTAAATATATGCCAGTGAATAAGTCCTCTTTTCTTTTCCTCATCAATTTTCTGAATTTCTTGGTAAATATCACTACAACTAGAAAACCCAAAGCAAATTCCTTTAGAGGATTTCTGTTAGAGCCACAGAATATCAGAGACCCCAAACCAGTGATTGCCTCAACCCCGAAATGGTACACTGGTCCTGGTGAAAACTGCCACAAAGAGCAGATCACTTTTAAACTTGAGCTTTGCCAATGGGAAAGCAAGAGAAAAGCAGGAGGACACTACAAAGCACTAAAAAGAGCCAGGAAGCAGCTGCAAATGTTCTAATACTGACGTACTACCATGAGGGGTTTAAAGCAGCAAGCATTGATGTAGAGGTAAATCTCAGAAAGGATGGGAATGTTAAACTCTAGTTGTTCGGTGCATCATCTGGTCAAAGTTGCAAGATGGCTTTCCCGCTTATTAAATATTATTCAGAAAATTTAAAAATCTACACACAGAAAATAAAATACGAACATAAACCACTTGGATTCACAATATTTCTAGTTCCTTTAGTGCGCAGTAAACTTCTGTAGCATTGTCACCTGAGACATACATGGTGTAAAGATGCTGTCTAGGAAGAAACAATTGTTTAAATATTGGCAGAGTATTCTTTGCAATCTTTATGACACATCAGTTGTATCAATCAGCTGCATGTGACATCTGGACAGAACACATTTAAGATGGGTAAGAAGAATTCCTAGGTACTTGCACAGAAATAAAACCTTACTTGGGCAAGTCATCCCAAACCAGATGGGCAGATTTTCTGGGGAAGGCAAAGGGCATTTAGTTGTCAGCTTCCACATGTATGGTGAAGGGCAGGACACTTGTAAAACTTCCAAAAGCCCATGGGTGGGGATCTGCTTCTTTAATGGCCAAGTGGCCACTGAATATTTTATACTAACCATATTTCCAGGAAACAGAAACATTGAATGACACTAATTTGTTGTCATACACTCTGTTACCTAAATCTTGCCATATACAATTTCAGGACTCCTAAAAAAATCTGAGACATTTGTAGTACAGTTTGCAATGAGAAAGCAAAAACTATGTCCAAACACATGGGGGAGGGAGTCAAAAGCAAAATGAGTATTGAGGGTTATCGTATATTTGTCTGCAACCAAGACCAGCCCTAGTGACTGCCACACAAAATTTGGGCAGCCAACTGTTGGTTGCCTCAACTAAATGGCATCCAAAATCTAAAGCTGCTCAACTATTTTAAGAGTATCTGAAAAAATTGTTCACAAACTGAAATTATTTGCATGTATATGTTTAAACATTATTTATGTTATGGAGAAAAAACAAAGTCTTTCAAATTGCCAGTTATGTCAGTTGTAATTGAAGGGGTTTGGAGATAAGTAACTGTCACAGATTTTACAGAGATTTTGCTACCAATGGCAGAGGAATTTCTTGCTTAATGTCGTTAAATGAATTACGTGAACAGGAATTGAGAAGCTCAGTAATTTCTAAAAATAGTGAATGCTTCAGTTCTTCTCCTTCCACCATGCTTCACTTAAAAGAAAGTCAGCCTATCTGGCTATTCTTTAACGAAACTTTCTGTCAAATTAGTTGCAGATTACCTACAAAGTAATTAAATATCAAAAATACTTATGAAACATATATTTTTGTGAAATACATGTTTTCATAAGTTAGCATTTATATGTTGCAGTTATTTTACTACGTGACAGCATTTTTAAATTTGCCTCACCTTTTAAAATATCTCAAATATTAAAATATCTCAAATATTTAATTTTAAATTATTAATGTTGTAAGTTGTTGTAATTTGCAAATAATACTGTGACGAGCTCAGGTAAAACATGCTAATAAGGGATTAATATGTAGTAGAAAAGAATAAGTGCACTAATACATCTCTACATGTTGGTGACTAGTAGCTATTCTTAATCTTCTATTTTTTTCTCTGTAATTCACCTCCTTATCTTCATAATATCTCCCTTTTAAAAGTATTTCTTCACTGGGGCCGTTCATGAAGACAAATTAAGGTAAGAAAGATATTTACATATTAAATAAGTAGAAAACTATTACTCTCTTTTGCAAATAAGAATGTCAAACCAAAGGACTTCACTATACTTTTCCTTTTGTAATCTCTATTTATGAGTTCAGTATGAGAGATATGACCATAATTTGGAACATGGTTGGTTCATTTAATTTGCATCAAGAGCCACAAAGCCATCTACCTACCTGCTTTTATATGTGCTGGTAGGGATATTAGAGAAGAATGACATGTTCCTTGCTGTGACATATGCTTTCCAGGCAGTTTTAGTTGAATCACTTAATGCAAGATCCACAGAGACATTCAGACCCAGAGCCAACCTACTTAATTTTAAATTTGAATATAAAATGAAGTGAGTGTCCCTAGAAAGGGCTTTGATAATCTGATAGTCAGGATTTGCCTAAAAGGTAGGAAAAAGTGTATCTGATTTCCTTGAAGTAGAAAAAGCAACTGAGCCTTGCCCTTCCTCATTAGATTCCTACATGAAAGAATAGGGGTTTTTTTCCCTTTTCTTTTTTTAACGAGGTGGACATACATCACAAGTTATGGATTTTTTTTTTAAAGCTTAGTTCTGTTTCTGTGTTTAGGGATGCCCTGAGCACACTGGATTGAACTGCTCACTCTAGGTGAGGAAATACCGTATTTGAGGTTCTTAACAGCACTTAGATGAAGGTAGGAACCGATCTGTTCAGGACTTTCAAGACATTGAAGGCTCTCCTTTTATCTAAGGACTTCAAAGCACTTGATAAATAAAATAAGTATCATTTCCTCAGTTCACTGAGTGAGAACCCACAAACTGTAGTATTTACAAAGGGCACTTTACCTGTCTTCACACAGCCATGAGGCAATCTTACTCCTGGTGCTGCCTTCCCAGCATTCTCCAGGTTGTACTAACTTTGCTGTGTTTAGGATTGCCAGTACAAACACCTCAACTCACAGGAACTGTTAAAATCAACTAAGATAATATTTAAATTAGGCAAGGCCAAACCCTTTGAGATCCTAAGGTTTCTCTTCTACATAGGTTTTATAAAGAGAAAATAGAGATATTTTTCTTTGCAGGTTTGGTTGAAGACTTTTGACACTATTTGTTCCAAAACTTCTCTTTGAGAAAATAGCAGGAAATCATTGCCTCTCTTTATAGCAGCAGTTAGTCTACATAATCCAATTTCAAATCTGAAACACAAACTATATATGCATATATGACTCTACACAGAGCTGAAGGGGTGCTGCTGAGTAGTGCTGTAAGGAGAAATAGCTGAGATGAATGAGAAAACTGAACACAAATATTAGAAGCAGGAAGCCTTAGAAGTCAGACCTTTGGGAGCATTACTGATAAAACAGACTGATGTTTCAAGGTGTTTGGTCAGGTATGCAAACAAAGAAAGGTTCTCTTGTTGTCTGGATTTTCATGTATTTAAAACAAAAAAACCTGAAAAACCCAAACAAACCAGGATTAGGTACAATATTGTAAATAAGCAGCAAAGAAACTTGACTGTAGCTTATTTGCTCTTATCATGGCTAAAATAACCAAATTCTGAATAAATAAAAGACCAGTTTAGCAAGTAAACAGAAAGTTGATCAGGAGTATTCTAATGAAAGTGTTATAGCATAATTTGCTTTTGCCAACCTGAGCACAGCCATGGCCTTTACCAGAAGCAATCTTGCCAAGGAAGTTTCAGGCTTTCACATTCATGGCAAACCACAGCACAAGCAGTCAAGACTGCAGCAACCTAATATCTTCCAGCTCACAAGAATTACTCACTGGAATGATAAACACTTTTGTTCTTACATTGAGAAGCTCAGGTCCACAGAAATCCTTGGAATAGCTCTCTCTAAAGGACTCTTTAAATGGGATTGAACTCTGAAGTCCTCTCAAGGAAACTAGAATTTCTGCAAATGACACTCTAGAGCCAGTATTTGCTGACTCCCCACTCCATCTGCTGCAGAGCTGTAATGCAGCCATGGCCCCAGGTGGTGTTCAACTTTTGTGTTTAGTGATGAGTCCAAAAGCCAAGGTTGAGACAGAAGCTAAGGAGCAAAGCACTTTTAGTTTTCTTTAGAAATGTCTGATTTCCACACCCAGGACAATAATGCTGAAAGACCTTTATTCACAATTTCCAGATTCTTTGAGAAATGCTTTTTCTGACTTCTAGTCACTCTGGATCATGGTGAAATCTGTCTTCAAGTTATCATAATGGTTTGGAAAATGATATAGACCAGATACCACAGAGCATGATCTTGAAGAATTTGTACAGTTCATCATAACTGAACTGAGGAAAAGTGATTGTGAGTGGTAATGTCATTCTGAGTTATAACATAGAATCAAAATCCATTTCTACCAAGTCCATCATACATGGGGAGGCAACTGAAGAGTTTTTGGCTCTCCTCCCTCCACCCCACCATGCTTTCCTTGGCACAGGAGTTGCATCAGGAGTGAGCGAACACAGGTGTTGTAGCCCCTGCTCAGCAGTAAGCTTACCCCACAGAGGTGGTCTGCCCCATGGGGAGGGCACGGCACTGCCCAATGGGGACTGGCCTTTGGGAAACACATTCTGGCCCCTGGCAGGACTGCTGCCTCAGGACCAGGGCAGGACAGTCAGTGTGCTCCCTCCTGTTTCTGCCACCCAATTGCTTTTACTTAATTAAACCCGTTTCTGTAACTTCTGCACACACATGTGCTTGTGTTTGGCGATGATTTGGGATTGTCCACAGCAGGAAAACAGAATCTGGAAGAGGTCATCCAACATGGCATGATCAACCAGCCACGATGAAAGGGAAGGAATAATGTAGGTCTGTGGGAGAAGCCAGAGGTGATGGCTCCAGCAAATTTGTACAGATGACTGCATGCTGGGATTACAGGACTTTCACAGTGCCTTGATGGGGATTCAGCAGTAGGAGACAGGAGCACTTTGGTGGTGCTCACATACTCATTCTCTTCCCTCTATCCTACCTAGAGTCTGCTCAGGTTTGATCTGGAATGGTCTTTATTTTTCACCTTCTTTGCAGGTTTATAACCAGACATTTGTGGAAAACTAGGATAAGAAAACTGTTAAAATGGTTCTAAGGCACTGGCACACAGAGAGACAGTGTGGTGAGACCACCCCAGTTCACAGCCTGAGTGTGGTGTGAACCAAGGCTGAAAGCACCAGTTTCATGAAATAAGGACACCTGAGACTTCACTGGAGTGTCTTCAAGAGAGACTTTACAGACCTCTGCCTTTACAGACCTAAGGCCTACCTGGTACATCTCCATCTGCATTATGTATGATAGAGTGGGGAGATTTGCAAGAAAATTAAATAGAGAAAAAAAGCATAATATGTTTTGTTAGTTATAATGTCTTATTACTTTTCATTGGACCTGATTAAATGTCTAGGACATGAATGAATCAATAAGATGAAACTACTAAACGAGTGACTTGCTCAATCCATTCTTGATTGTCCTGACCAAAATGAGTAAACGTGTAAGTGCAGGAGACAGACATGCAATAGCAAATAATGGAAAGAAGACCAACTTCATATTATCTTGTTCTGTCGCACAAATTGAAGAAGCCATTAAGAAAAAAAGAAAGACAATTATAAATTAATTACCTTTAAGCTGCATGTACAGCAGTGAATGTCTACACCTGAATGATGGAGGCAGAGAAAAGACCATTTTTGAAAGGTTCTTAAAGAACAACAAAATTCACTATCAGAAGAGAAAGGGCATTCAGAAAACCACCAGTGCTTGCTGCTTGAGGAAGGTGGGGCACACCATGGGGTTTTCTCTCTCCTTCAGAAGAAGCAGACCATTGTCAGAAACTGAGTACCACACTTATTATGACAGTGGATTTGGTTTGCAGCTCCTTTGTTGTTTTTAATAACTAGATAATTGTATTCCTATATTGAAGTGTCATAGCAAAAAGAAACTTGAAGCACAAATTTAAATATGATTAGCTTGTTAGTGGTGGTTTTTAGGAGTCTTATGTTTTTCCCTCAGCTCCCATCCTATTTTTTTTAAATTTCTCCAGGGCATGTCATATATAGTGAAAAATCTCAATGGAGGCCCACAGGTATCACTGCTATTTAGTCAGACTTCAAATTGGGCTCTAATGGTTTTAGATAGAAGAGCAGATGGAGAGATTTTGTTCACTAGTCGGTGCCCTTGCCTCAGAGTTCACCTCAAGTTGTTTTCAGAAATTCTCACCATGCACATTACTTATTTATATCATCACTTTTTTCCCCCACTTCATAGATAATTGCTACTTAATTGATACTGCCTTTATACAAGCCTCCACAATAGCAAGCAACAAGACACACTGCTAAATAGAGGAATCATTAATCTGTGTATATATTCTGGATTTCTTTTAAAGATGGGCTGGAAATAAGCAAAGTCATTAGTAGTTTGTTTGCAACAGTGTATTTATGAAAGCTCTATGGAGAATGTGTCAACAGTCAGTATGTAACAGAGCAATTAACACAGTACTTTTGTACTTTTGACTGTTAGCATGGGAGTAAACAGAAGCAGATGTGAAGTGTTTGTGCCATTAGTATTCACAGACTGTTCTGACATATGCAAATACAACTAATGCTTACAGAGCTTGCAACCCTTATTGTACCATGACCTTACTTACCAAACCCTGGGCCAGGTCTACACACTTTCCTAATAATTATTAACAATATGTAGATACAACTTTTTTGTTCTTAAAGCATTATGGACTGCAGTGGTAAAGCTTTACAGATAAATATGTTGATAGTTTTATGTATATATAACTTATTTTAGATAGTACTTTCTTCAATGTAAAGAGAGAACAAACAATAAAGAAGCAATGAAAAATGCATACAGAAAGATAGAACAGGAATCACCTCTGAAACACTGGTGCAGTTCTTAATATACAAGCCCAGTGAAGTTCAATAGTTGATACATTCCTCAGATTCTGTGTATTTAGGACAGAGTTCAAACTGAGACCTTTCACTGCTACAGTCTTAAAATATATATCTTGCTAAAGCCACTCCAGTCAGACTGTTAAAATAGGATGCCAACACTGAAATGGTTTTCTGCCCTGTTTAAAAAAACAAAAATCACATACCTGACCTAACAAAATCACCTGCATTCTTCAAAAAAAAAAAAAAAAAAAAAAAAAAAAAAAAAGGCNGAGATGAGACCAAAAAAAAAAAAAAAAAAAAGAAAAGAAGGCTTCTTCTGTTCAGCTATTTTTCAGGTGAACTATATATATCTGATATACCTAGAGTTACTACAGTGATTTTCATCTTCAAATACTATCTAAAATGTAGCTTTGTTACACAGGTGAAGGTCAGGTGGGATTTTATTTTCAAATTTTCTGCTACAGATGTGTTTCCAGAACTGGGATTGATCAAAACTGAATGAAAATGCAGGATTTCCAGTGATGTTTGGCATTATTTACATTATGAAAAATATTTTGCTTCAAAAGAAAACAATTTGTAGAAAATATTGACCAAAATAAGGTATACAGGCCATCTCTTCCAACACATTTCCCTGTCTGAAGGCAGAAAAAACATCTCCCAAACATGCTTTTTGTTATCATTAAGATATAATGGCTCATGAAATTTAAATTCATTGTTGAAAGTGAATGTATGCTTGTTTCCATTTCTTTCTCCCCATTTCAATTTAGTTTAAAAGGTCTCACCACACAATATTGTGTTTCAACTGGACCCACAGTGAAGCACCTTCTTATTTGGGCTCCATGGGGGCAGGAGGCCTGCTGCAGCAATGGAGCAGAGCATGGAGCGCAGCGTCACTGCTGCCCTGGATGCGGAGGCAGGAAAGCGGGGCTGGAGTTTTGGAGCAGCAGCCCTGGGGCCAGCAGTGTCGGGAGGCTACACAGGACCTGGGGGAGTTGTTGCAGCAGCTGGACATCTCAGATGTTGTCAGTCCCACCTTATTAGTTTCAAATCATTCTCTTCTGTATGTTTTGTTGAAAAGAAAGTGTTTTACTGTATTACTGACACTAAAATACTGCAGTTGTGTACTTAGGGTTTCTTGTCAAGTTTATAGGGACAGACTGAGTTTTTGGGGGCTTTCAGATATTCCCACATGCTTAGGGAAGTAGTGGGGGTGTTAAAAGTGTTTAGGTTTTTTCGTTACCTGCAGTTTTTCAGGTTGCTCATAATATTTGAAGTATCTGGAAAGGTTAATTTTTCAGGATACAGCTTTTTTTTTTTTTCCCAGACTTCTTTTGATTCAGGGTGTATGTTGTTTTTTGAGTTTTGTTGTTTTGACACCTGAAAAACCCATGTATTACAATTAATTGCAGACATTTATTTTCTTATTTAGAAAGCTATGTGAAATTATCATTATCATAGTTTTCCATTTTTTCGGCTGCTTTTTTTTTTTTTACCACTTGCTAAATAAACAGCTGTGAAAAAATGAGGACTAAGAGTGTGATGCTTAGTAAAGTAGGTTAAAATAATTGTCATTCAGTAGTACTTTGCTGTTTGCTGCCCTATCCCTAAAACTTGGCCACTGTCTAAATTGCAGAAGCATTTAGAAGCAAATATTTACACTGTAAGCAGTCAAAGACATTGTACACTGTTGTTGTCTAATGCCAAACAAATACAATAACTAAGTTTACCTGCACTCTTTAGTCCCAAAGCGCCCCAGGGGTTCGAGCTGTTCCTCCAAGGCTGAGTGACTCTCCTTCAAGTTTCTGGTTCATCTCATCAACTTGCTTGCTTATCTAAATAATCATTTGTCCACAGCTGCAGGCAATCAGCATTTTGTGCATACAGTGTAGATTCCCAAGCCAAATTATGAGATAATGAAAATACATGTAATTACATGTTGGTATGCTAGTCTAAATATAATTTACACTTGGGAGAAGGGAAAGAAAAAAAGATAGTTAACAGGTGAATAAGAAAACAAAGAAATGTACTTTAGAAATTTTTCCTGATCTTTTCAGTAAAATAGGTATGCTCTTTTATGCTGTGTTTACTTAAATAGTTATTTGTGAATTAGAAAGTTCAGCTCTGTTTGAGGAAGTACTGAACAGTCTGTGACTGCTAGTGTTTAACTGAACATTTGGGGAGAAAAGTCAAATTGGCCCATTGTGATTGCTGATACATTTTCATATCAATGTAAAATTCTGATTACTTTCCTTTGAATTTAATATAAACAGCTGCACAGAAATACTTTCTCAAACAGTTTTTTGTGTCCTCCTATTTATTCCTTGAAAAGATTTGGATCATGTTTGGTTTGAAAGTCAGAGACCTTGTTTGTTTTTTTAGTGCATGATTTGACACTTTCCAAACAGTCATGGTCAAACTACCATGAAAATTGCAAATGGCACTGACAACTTTTTATTAATGGGTCTTATTATTAAGACCTCCACTTCTCACTGATGTGCATAGTACAATCCCATGCCTCCTTGTCACTTACCTTGCTTAGGAGTGCCTGTGAAGTCCGGTCTAGAGTAGACAAGCCCAAATTCTTGCTGGTGACAATTACTCAGCCTGGATACTGAAGGGACTCGTGCTGTGAACTGCCTGTGTTTATACAGCAAATCATGCATCAGCCATTTGGCCACCATCCACAGCTTATGGATGATGTGTACCTATCTGCCATGCAGTGACTTTGGATGAAGTGCAGATTTTGAATGAGAAGCAGTTTGGTAGGTTTAGAGAATCTCTCATGGCTCTAAATGTTATTTTGTGTAAATTCCTTCTTTATTTTCTCTTGAGCAGTTTTTAAATGCAATATTATTTCAAGCTTTCACAAAGTATTTTATTGCTGACCAGCAGACTGCATTTCCTGAAAGAAGTGTTTCAGGTTTCCTAATCCCTTGATCTGTCGACCCTTCTGTGACTAAATTTGAACTATTCTAGTTTATAATTTCTTTTGTTAAAACCTGGAATTCAGCATTTTTTATTGCTTGGCTCTTAAAAGAGGTTTGTTACCATAAAGAACTATTAGTGAAATATTTTCCCAAAGATCCCTTTGTTATATAATGAGACAGATGATTTTAAGACTCCAATACAGAGCCATATATGTAATGGATGTAATGGAAAATTCTTATTTTGCTTTTAGTTTTGGGTATGGGATTTTCACATTCATTTCATGTCTTCTTTTCTTGCACTTTTCATTACATAGTATTTATTGAAAAATAAATTTGAGAAATTCAATTTGCAGTCATGTTACCTACAGGAAATACATACAGTAACATTTTCAGTGTGTTTCTTTTTTTTCCTAATACTGCTTTTTGAGTTTTGTTAAAATTGCCCCATGAAATCAGTTATAATCTGGGGATTTATTCAATGTGTACTTTGAAGAATTCAGATGCACTGAACTCTAATCACTCTCAAGTTTGGATATTTTTAATATTTGAAATGGTAATTCTATAAATTTTAGAGTAATGCTTGGCATTTCTTGCTGACTGGTATTTTCATCATTAAATACGTTTTCAGTGACTAATAGTTCTCAGTTAAAGAAACATCAAAGTTAGTACAACGGATCAATGTGTGAATACAGGATAAGATTCTGCTCCTGCCTTTATTTACTACATAAGATATCTGGAGCTACATTAAAAGCCTTCATTACACTATATGCATCCCTGAAGCTTACAGGCAGCCACCAAAGACATGTCTGGAGGCATCGTTGCAAGGATGAAGGTGGAGAGACAGATGAGACCATAGAGTAGGATATGATGGGAGCATTGCTATAGAGTTTATGTCTTCCATAAGAGGTTGCTGCCATAGAGACACTTTATTACCAGGAACCTGAAGAATGTCAGAAACAGTGGTCTGAAGAGCTGCTTTTAGTTCCCATTATGTAGAGTAACAGTTTACCAATTCCTAGTAAAATCTCCGTCACTGAATATTTTTAGCAGGATATTCCTGCATATTCGGGACTGATTAGCCAAAGCTCCACCAAAGCTGCTGGACTTGCAAGAGGAATTACTTCTTCATTAAACAGTGATGTGAGGTGATCCTGTAGCTTCTTGTGAGCACAGAGAAAAGAAAGGAAAATTGTTTCTTTGTGGATATTCCTTCAACTCTTCAGAGCCTGTTCAGTTCTGTCCTCCAGCTGACTCTGAAGAGCCATTAAAATACACAAGGATGTGCAGATAATGAACAACCCTAGATTTGTGGAGGAATTTTGGGGCAAGATATGTTAAGCCTTGACTTTAGCTGTTAGCCCCACTAATCAGCATAGTCCCTTTGGTGCCTTTGAGCCTCAGTGGCATTATTTTTTTAATTGGGGCATCAATATGGACATAGCTGTCTCGAATGGTAGAAACATCCCTGCTGCACACACTCAATGGGGACAAAGCTAGCCAGGGTAGTAAGCTCTGTGCTACAGCCTAAGGTAAGAACATCACTCTTGCTCACCTGTGTGGATGTGCTCCTGTGCTGCTGTGACTGGTCTTCAGTGGGAAGTAAACTTACTCCACATGATAATCTTAAAAGCATGATAGGAAAACATAGCTTTCAAAAAACTCTTACGTGATGAATAAAAACCTATACTTAGAGAGAACAGATTAGTTGTTACCTTCCAGGAATGGAAGGATACATGGCATGGACTTGCACAGGGGTCTGTATTGTTCTGCTGCTTTTCAGTACTTTCATTAATGACCTGAATGACAGAAGAAATGGTTGCTTATTAAACCTGCAGACCACACCATGCTGGAAATGCTGTAAGGATGTTGGAGAGTAGGAGAAGGTATTCGAGAGCATTTTGACAAATTGGGAAAATTATTGTAATTACATTGTTTTTATAGAGTTCAGTGTCCACTTTCTGTTCTGTTAAAGCTCATTACTATTATTAAACCCACAATTTTATTCTCATTCAGATAATTTGTTGGAGTTGGTCATGCTTCCAGAACAAAATAGAAGCATGCACTATTTGCAAACCCTGAAATAACTGTGGAGTTGTGGACAAAAGTCGTAAGTATTTTATGAATTGAGACTTCAGATAATTTTCTTAATCTTTGATAATTTCATGTTCCAAGTCAAAATAAGACTCTCTGACTAATCTCTAGGCTATCTGTAGGAGTATGTGAAGCTAAATGGCATAAATGCAACCTCACAGCTTAGTGCCTCAGCACATACCTTATAAATATATAAGTATAAATACTCATATAAAGACATTCTCTACAGCATCACTAAATTATATAAACTCATAAACTTGATTAATGTGAAATCAATGTGGGTTCACTTCAGCAACTTGACAAAGCTTTGCACCATGCACATTTTATGCCGTGCTGTTCTAAGGAACATGCTTTTTAAAAAATAATTTCCCTGAGCAGTGTGAATCACTACCCTGAGTATAAACACAAAGACCCTCAGTGGATGCTTGATGCCTCCATTTTCATTAGAAACTGCGGTGTCGGGACCCACTCAGCCCTGCCTCGGGATAGCTCGATGGAACCTCGGGGCTGGAAGCGCTGCTTATTCAGAGGGTTTGAGCGATCCGATCTCAGCCAGGATCGAGCCCTCGTGCGGGAACCAGTGGCCCAGAATGTGGGCTCGCCAGAACCTCTCACGCTGCAAGCAGGTATCCCAATGGCGCTGCCCCAGGCTAGGCAGCCTGCCCTCAGTAGGTGCAGATAGTAGCTCACTGAGCGCACAGCAATCCTGAGCACAAAGAAAAGGAGAGGGAGATTTCTGGTGGGGGTGCAGATGGTTTATTACAGTCCAAGGGAGACCAGAAATTCTTTGAATCACGCACCAAACACAAACTTTTAAGGCACAAGAAACAGGGAGTGGAAAACACTAACATCCAATAACGCGGGGCTTACAGAGTGGGGCACAGTAATAACGACCAATTATTAAAGATTAATCGAGAATGACCTAATAACTGACCAATGAACTGTTGAACTCCGAAGAACTCTCTGGAAAGGGATGCTGGGTTTGTGCTTCTCTCCACCCCAGGGGATGTCTAAGGGGTGTTTTTAGACCTCCAACTCCTCTTCCTGAGCATCCTCGGATCCCGTGTCACTCAACCACTGCATAGCCAATGCCTGAGCAACAGGCGGGGTCCGACCCCTCCTGAGGGAAGGCACCACCACAAGGAACTTTAACATTTATCTCTTTGTTTTATGCCTGTTACATAGAATTGTAGTTCCCCTGGAGACATTGGATTAGGAATTATAACATCAGTGTGGTGTAAAACTGTTGTTCCAACACTTTCAAGCCATCCCCACAGAATGGGAAAAGGGCAGCTGGACCCTGACCCACCATGTGGGACAACATTGCCTGGTGCTGTGTTGCATCTGGGTGGGGCCAGCGGTCAATCCTGCTTTTCCGCCCGCCCGCCTGCTGGGGCAGCAGGCCCAGGGGGGCCCTGGAGCCAGTGGGCAGTGCGGCCATCACCTCTCCCCCCCACTTCTGGGACTGCAGGTGTGCGACGTTCGCATCACCACCTTCCCTGCTTCCCTCCCTGTCCGGGCATGCGCGGGCACCCCAGGCACGGTGCTGCTCCATGCACAGCAAGAGGGCGGCGCTTGCCTGAAAGGGCAGCCCATTGGTTGCTCTGCTGTGTGCGGACAGCTGCGGTACTGGCCAATGCCCCTGTCAGTCATTCCAATCCTCCGCAGCCATTGGCTCTGTCCCGACTCCCTTCCCCTCACCTCCCTGGCATAACAGCTGGCTCCTGCCAGCCTTGGGTCGTCTTTCATCCGCTCCCTGTCTGCAACTTCAGTAATGAAATCATCTGGACTCAAGCGGAAAAGAGCCCTTCCTCATCTCTTCACTTTTACTGCCACAATTAAACTGCATGTGTGAATTTCTGCAAACACCAGCAGGGAAGAATTAAGGCAGCCGTGACCCCAGTGAGGGGACTGGGCAAGGCTTGAATCGCTTTTCTCAGGTCACGCAATCGCTGCCGAAGGCTTCCTGCTATACACAATTTTTACCCGTGGCAGCTTGGCTGAATGATCTCTTCAGAAACTGCTAACTTGTCAGGCTGTGTAAAGTTAGATAAGGGGTGATATTAGTGTTCACTGAGATATAAATAATTATTCAGCTCACCAAGCAAGGTAGCACTGCACCCTGCAGGACCTAAATCAGACAGCTCAATAGGATCCACTGGATCCACTGCCAGATTATTCAGCTTAATTAAGACTCCAGACTTAGTCAAGTTAGTTGATTTTCCTTAAAACAAATAATTAGAACTGGCAGCATCTGGAAGGATTACATTCTTACGAGGTCTTATATTCCTATACACACAAATATATTATTTTTTCTGTGATATAAGCATTAATTTTAAATCTAGTGACTACTTCTGTATGTATTGTGCTTAAGAGATGACTTGAAAGACTGGCTCAAAAAAACTCTGCTCATCCACAACAAAAGTGTGGGCTGAAATCTTTATTAGGGCAAATAATAGCATTGCTTTTAACATGCCAGATCACACAGCACACTGCGTCTTTTCTATGCAGCTCTGAAAAGGGGCAAAAGTAGTAAATTGCCCCATGGAAAACCACACTTTTATAGTCTGTGTCTTAATATGCATAGCAAAGGTAACTGGTTAATTTGGATGTTTTAAATAAACATATGTTTATCCAAACCGGTAAAAACTTCCAGTTTCTCTGAAAGACATTAAATGGCTGTAAGTCTTTATTGACTATTGCTTAAATATAAAAAGTTATTCAGCTAACATGATTTAATTCTGTTACTAATGACTAAAATCAACATAAACCTAAGTGAAAAGAGAAGAGCGTCTTCCAAAAATCTCAACAGTTTCCTGATTTCATTAACCTCTGCACTACATGTGGCATGGGAAGAAATGAGTGTAATGTGTGCATTCATGTTGTCACCACTGCATGTTTTCGTGTTAAATGTGAGAGACAAAAAGTACAGCATACGCTGTTCTGATATCAGAATAATTTTCTTGTAAAGATGGTTTGATGTTGTTTACATAGTGAATTTGGTTTAATTACATATTTGCATATTTAGTTACATAGATGTCATTGTACTAACCAGTACAGTTCTCAGGAAGACAGACATGGATGTTATTGTTTAAGGTAACATCACATTTAAGAAGTGATGCAGTAAAAGTCTAAACATCACCTGCATTTCTTGATTAAAATCTTTTCTTCAGTAAGAGTAATGAGAAAGTGGCGCTGGCATGATACCTCTTCTACAACTAACAGCTCATTTTTCATGCTCTCCAGTCTAGTTTAAACCAAAAGGGAGCTCCTGCAAAGGTAACATAATTTTTCTATTATTTTGTGTTGGCAATTTTTCCTTTAAAAAGCTGTAGGTTCAGAACAGATATGGAAAAGAACATTCTGTCTTTCAATTTTGACAGCAAAAAGGGAACCCACGCATGACAGAAGAGTGTCAATGCTCCTGTTGTTAGTGACCAGCAAAAGCCTGGCCATAGCTTGTGATGGCTTTCTCACGCAGACATTTTCATTTCAAAAATGGTTGTATTAAAAAAAAAGAGATTAGGCAGCGGGGATGAGAAGCGACTCACCTTGTGCTGTCACTCCTGTTCTCTGCCCAGACTTCAGGCACGTGCTGCCACCATGCTCGTTAGAGGGGAAGGCAACCCAGTTCCTTGCCTCTCCTGGAGGCAACTGCTAATCACTAGGGAAGGACTTGAAAGCCACAAGTGACAGCTAACTACTGAGCTTCTAACTCAACCTTTGAAAACATCCCTGAATATTTTTATTTCACAAAATAGTAATGCTCCTGTTTTCTGCTTTCCACAGCCTGCTTTTCTTCACAGTGATTTACAAGTCCAGTGAAGTATATTTCTTTTATTCAATGTATCTTAAAATTAATGAGTCAGAATATGTTCTCTTTATGAAGAAAATAATATAATTTTTCTCTACTAACCAGAAATACAGCTAGGTTTTCCTAAGAACTTTATGCCTGACTGTAATAAATTAGAGTATTTCAGCTTGTTATTACCAGAAAATAATTCAGGTGTCTGTTGTGGTGAATTCAAATTTCATACTCTATATCCAAACCTCCATCCCCAAACCTCTAACTATGTTAACACTTTATTTTGACCCTGGAATAGACCTGTAATGTACATTAGGAGACAGCCTGAGGAGGATGAAAGTCTTAAATGAGGTACCATGTGGGCAGATTGCAGAAATATAGGATAGTTGCATATAAAGATCATAATAAGATTTAGACCTGAAACTTCCTAATTCTGTGAAAACAAAACTCATTTCCAAGCAAGGCAGACAGTGTGGTTTTAGGGGCTTGGGTCTATATTTCAGAATTATCATTGGCATCCTTTACTTTCCCCAGAGAGGTTCTTCAGGCACCAAACATACAGAACTTCCCCAGCTGATGAGGAAAGTTGAACTCACATGTGCCACTTTCCAGGAGGAATCCTGCAGCATTAGGGTCTAGGGTATTTTACAGTGAAACATCACCATTTCTCCTGGAACGATTCAGCTCCAGGAGAATACAAAACAGAATCAGATAAAGTGTGCAGACCAGTATGACCTCTCTTTTAGCACATTAACATGGAGAGTGTGTTATCTCTGAGTGGCTATACAACTTCTGGCCTGCTCAGTCCAGTCTTAGCTTCCACATGAATATTCCCCATCTTCCACAGAAACCACTTATTTTTATAATTGTAATGCTTAGACTTTTAGTTTGAAAAATAACACTTCTATATCATACCTTCTTTTACAATGAGAAGGCAAGGTGGGTAAGAAGCAGTAATTTAAGGGAGGACACAGGAGTGAAGCTGTCAGTCCTGCTAAACAGTTATCTATGGCTTGAATTTCTCCTGTGAACATGTTGGATGTTGAAATCCCTTGTACAGCTCCTTAATATTTTAGATAAAGGAAAACATTGCTAACGGATTGTTAGTTAAAGAACATGAATGGGTTTTGAATGGAGACATTGTCTAATACACTGACTTGCTGTATGGACAGTCTTATACAACAGCCATTTCCAACATGCACATGTGTGGCATGTAATTTGAATTTCTCCCCTATTTTAATTTTCCTTTTATTTTTTATTCTCTTGTTGGTTTTAACTAGAAACTAATAATTTTTAAAGGTAAAAAAAATCTTTGAGATGAGGCATTAAGAACAAAACCCTTTACATTAAAATGTCCAAAAAGTTTACTCTGAGTTAGACTACTTTCTCTTGTAGAATTCCTGTTTTGTTAGTCTATATTACTAAAGTTACCAATGTACAGTGAAAAAGCATATGCATCCTCTAATAATGAACTTTTGTAAGGTTCATATAATGTGCCAACATGTCCCATGGCTGACCTTATAACCCAATATCTATGTGCAATGGATAATTTGTATTTCTGATTTGTTACTACATTTTTAAATAAGAGAACCAATAATGCTGGGGATTCCTACTTACCCGTTATTTTATAGCTTTATTAATATCATCTATGCAGTGTATTGAAAAAAAAAAGTGAGCAGTGGTTGATAGTGAAAAATTTTCTTATCCAAATCACTCAGTTCTGAGGTTCCAAGAAAAACAAATATTTGGTAACATATTGAGTCTGTGATACAGTCTACCCTCTAAAAGGGAAGACAAACATCTGCTGAGAAAGATAAAAGAAAATGGTAATTGACAAACAGAGAGACATCAATATAAAATGCAGCTAACAAAAATTGTTCTTGGTTTCTGAAAGTCACACACAGACTGCATAATTGTCAAATGTACATAATTTATTTAAGACCTTCAGCAGACAGTTATTGTATTTGATGCATTGCTAAGTTTTATAGAAAATACCACCTTGAATGTCAGAAATTCGGTCTGCAAAATAGAAAATTTGTTGATGAAGGATGTATGGGGCTATAGTCCCTGAAACTTCTTATCACTGCCAGGCAGAAATGAATGACAAGAATATACCTCATATGCATAGAGCTAATAAGTCAATTTTAAAGGAAAAAGAGGAGCATAAACTAATTCATGAAGTCTGGCATAGCTTAATAGAAAGAACCATTTTAAACTGAATAGCCAGACATACCCCAAAACCCCACTACACATTTTAAGCAAACAAACCCCTTCTCTGTATTAACAATCTTGCTGTTCACTAGAGGACTGCTCTGGTGTGAAGTTGCTGAGAGCATAGACACTGAAATAACCTTGGATGCCATTCACTAGGAAGTTCCAGTGACATGGAGATGGGCAAGAGCAAGATTGGACATGAGTTACGGTCAGGCCAAAAGACCTAGGCCATGGTAACCAGGCTGCCCTCCTGTCCCAGACCTTTGATTTCCGCTGATCACCTGCTGCTCTGCATGGTAGTAAGGAAGGAAAGTCTTGACCTCTGGGGAGAAGAGGGGAATGTATATGTTCATCTCTTATTTCTGCAATGGAACAGGGAGTTGCAGAGGGCTCCTTTCCATTTGACATCTTCTGAAGCTCCATGAGGTTTGTGTGGCACAGCCGCAGGCAATCACTAACACTGTGCTTTTCCCTAGGGCAACCAATATGAACATCAGACATTCTTCTGGGAACATGGCAGGCCATCCCATGGATAGGTCAAGCTATGCCATTCCTCTCCCGTAGGAGCCTCTGCAGTGCCTTCAGCTGCATCCTGCATACACCCGATGGAATGAAATTCTCAACAAATGGAAATCTTTACAGTCTTGGTATGGTGGTGGTCAAGGCAGGGGTCTGGAAAACCATAACTTTGTCTGAAAGGGAAAGGCAAAGGAGGCAAAGGAGGCCTTACCACCCTACTTTTTTGAATGGAAAGATAAACACTCATCTTCACTTTTACCAGTAATATGATTATTCCCAGCAGGGGACAGTATGTGCTAAAATACAGCAGCATGTGCCTAATTATACAATTACACCCACACATGCCTGTCACCCACTCTTTGCAATTTTCATCTGAGAAGACAAAAAGAGCTTAAATACAGCACCTTTTGGTTCGGGGTGCAAAACCTCTTGCACAGTCCATCTTCTTAGAATCTGAGTTTTTGCATGTGCAAACACAGCTTAAAACCTCAGCTGAACCCTAATATGCACTAAAATTTTTAATGCATATATCTTTTACTGCATCAATAGGGCATGCAGTGATTGTGTGAATCCTTGAGGCTGGACATCGCTAACAGAGATGAAATATCAGAGACAAAACCAGTTTTGTTAGTGAAGGATACACCCTTCATAAATGAATCAAAAAAAGAGGTGATCTGTAGAAGTAGCCTGAAAGAAGTGTGTTAGAGTGTAACTGCAATATATCAGGGGTAAAAAAAAAGCAAAGGAAAAATGAATGTATGACTAACACAAAACGTAAATATGTATAAATGGTGAGATTAAATTATATTTATTTTTTGTTCACTGTTCCACTATGGAAATATTTTTTACTAATTTAAGAAGAACTAATATTTATTAAAATAGGAAGACTATTTTTATATACTTACATTGCTTCAATCATTGCAGTATACCAGCTTCTTAGCTTGTATCTGTGTTCTAGGATATATTGTGGATTTTAATATAATCTGCCTTATGTGTAGAGTGAAATGTCATGTTCTGCTGGGCCTATATGGATCATGCCAATTTCTGAATTAATGTGAACCATAACTTCACTGAACTTGTTGAAAATATTTAGCTATGCAAAGCTACACAGCAAAGGTACACACTGGTAAATTTATTGGGTTCAGATCAAGTCTGGATCCAAACCCATCTCAGTTGTGAAAATATGAAAATACAGTTTACTGACTATGTAAAGCTAACATAATAAGTGTCACACAAGATGCATTTAGCTAAGCAGTTATGGGATAGATTTTGCTTTTCTTTATGGGGCAATTGTAATTGTTGTTGGTGCTGTTTCTGGACAAGTAAAATTTTTGCACCTCTTTCTTTTAGGATCCAAGACTGTTGGACTGTGAAAAGGCAGTCAGGCTACTCTTTTTCTCCTGCTAATAATTTAACACCTAATACTTGTAACTCTCTCTTCAAAGGTGAGGGTATGCTAGGGAATATTAAGAATATTTGGTTTGTCTATGCTTCTGAACACAGATTGCTATGCATGGAAAAGGTTAGAGCCTACCAAAATTACTATTTCAAGGACATTCAACACAGGTTGTCTACTTCACAAGTAAGGCAGCAAAAGCATTTTGACATTAGGTTGAAATGCCAACAACAGCAAGCTTCAGATTTCAGATTTTTTTGTATGATTTATAAGGAGTGACAGATAGGGTGAAATAGAATCCTCACCAATGAAAATTAAAAATGAAACCACTTTCATATCCCATCCTGCAGGCTGAATCTCTCCCTCTCTCTCTCTCTCTCTCTCTGTCTCTAATCCAAAGTATGCTACTTATGTCTTCATAGCTGGCCACAGTAAGGGTAGTTGGGTCCTTGTATCTACCAGAACACAAGATCCAAGCTCAGAATCCTGCAAATACACATCTGCACGTAACAAGAAAGATTAAAATGGTCCCATATACTTGCATAGCTGCTATGTGTGATACTCTCTTTTGAAATGTGGTGGCTTTTTTGAAATGTGGTATCTGACTCCATATGTGTGTTGCTAAAGGTCTGCAAAGTAAAATTAATTTCCTTGAAACATATTTTCATGAAAGGGTTATTTTGAGGAAAAAATACTTTTCTCATCAGAGAGACTTAGCAGGCCCGTTCCTGGGGCCTCAGCTTCTTGTTTTCTTGGGTTTCATTTCGTTTTGAAGATGTGCCATGTAGACACTCTAGGCCTAGATATGAGCCAGAGGCCAAGGAAAAGAACAATCCTATAGGGCTGACATAAACAAATGGAGCTGAAAAGTGTTCAGGCAAACACATGGATTCAAGCTTGAAAGTCCAGCACATGCTCAATGGTGGAACTTTGGAAACCAAACCAGCCTGTTAATCCCTAAATGTTCATCACCACAGAAAATTTTGTGACTGCTTTGTGAACAGTATTTCAGTATTCCTTTTCACTGCAAGTAGTAGTTTTTCGAAGAAATGCAACATATTCTTGTTACTTAATAATATGCTCCAAAGATGCAAGTTGAATAGAGGCAGATCATGGATTTTCAGTTGAACACAGGCAAATATATCTTGGCTTTCTAGAAAAATCAAAGGTTGTAGACACCACAATTCAACCACACTTTTCCCAAACACCATAAATTTGTCATAAATATTCTGATTCTGTGCAGTTGACATCAGTGGGAACTTTTGCAAAAACACAGGTGAGTGGTGGGTCATCCTACTGCCAATGAGACCTACAGCTATCTTTGCGTTTAATATCTGAAAGGCGATAAACAAAAATGAGCATTTCAGGAATATCAGTTTGACATTAACACATCAAAATTGTGTTAATCAAAACTTTTTTGAGACTGAAGTAATGCAAAAGAGTACAGTAAATACAAGCTTCCTCTCTTCCTATGTCCCCTCCACATGCACACAGTTGCTCGGGTATGACACTCCAGCAAATAATCTGACAACACAAACATGAACTCTTTAAATGTTTAAAATATCCTGATTACAACAGTATTAAATGTGTCCCTTTACTTGGGAACTCTCGTCTTGACAGCAACTAAAATTACTTTAAATCTCATCTCTTTTTCAGACAGAATTTCCTAGCTCCTGCTGTGTGGCATCTACCACTAATCTGACATGCCAGAACAGTGGCAGAACAAAGAGGAAACCATTGTAAATGTATTTATTTTTTAAATCTGCATAAAATGAGTATTTCAGGGATGCACTATTCAACTTTCTGACTGTAAAGTTTAGTCACCCCTAATCAGTCTTCAGTGTAGAATTTTATCAGAAAATGCAGAAAGAAATAGTAGCATTTCATAACTCCATCTGGAGGCTTTGCAGTGTGGGTCTGTCTGTATAGGGAAGTTAAAACAAAATATGTCAGGGCATGAATTTCAAGCACAATAACTGCTGTGCTCTAAGTCTCTCTGTAGATGCTCTGCAACACTAAGGCTTCAGGGGTTTATTCCAGTTTAGCTTAATCCATTTTCACAGTGGACTCCTACTGAGGAATTAGTGTCCACAGAGAGAACTATTTTTTAAAGGTATTCTAGATATTTTCCAACTAGACAAGCCCTAATTGTTAATATATTTTAAAATATATATTTCCCCCTAGTAATAAAATAACAAACCTGAGTACTTTTTCAGAGGAAATTAGAGTTCCTCAGAGACTAAATCACCCCCATCTGCTGTTTTGCAACCCATGTTGTATGGCAGCCTCTCCTACTTACACATGCTAAAACAGTGCATGAACAAAGAGAAACTCTGGCACATGCATACATTTTCCAAATTTACATAAAATTAGAATTTCCAGAATGCATAATGTGCCAGCCATCTCAAAGTATTGTTAGTCTGACTTGTCTTTGAACTGGGTTGGTACAGTATCGATTATATACGAAAAAGGCTGTTACTTTCCCTGTAGTACATGCTGTATTGCAGAAAATGTCTCTAAAATTTAAAATTGTGCCAGACTGCTCATATAAAGTAGTGTGCAGAAAGCATGTATGCTCTTTTTTTTTTTCTTTTTCAGTTAGAAATTAATTTCTTCATGAAGTTTTTGATTTTCCATGCCTGAAAAATGTGAAATGTAAGCAGCCAGACACATTTCCTGAAGATGAGTTACCTGTTTGACTGACCAGAAAGTCTTACGTGTTGCCCATCAGGATGGGCATCAGCCAGTTAACCACATCACTTCTAGCTGGGATATTTCAGATACAAATATTATGATGCTAATGTGAGTGTTACTTAGTGTCAGAATTTTAGATTAATTTTCAATATCCAGAAATTTAATCCACAGTCTGAATTGCTTCAGGTCTTCTCTAATGAGTATTACTGGCATATCACATCTTTATTGATGTTATTTTTAAGACAGATATGTGAGAAGAGGGACTACACAGAGACAGCATTTCCCTCCATTAGGAGTCCAGCAAGCCAGCCCAAACTGCATCCTATCTGCTGAAGGTATGATGTGAGATTTATTATGAAAGTTTTCTTTGTGTTTCAAGCTTAAACAGCATTATCAAACTACCATATAGATTTTTTTAGAACCCACATTAAGGGAAAGCAACATACTAATGCAGTGAAAATGGTTTGAAAATATTGTAATTATGGAAAAATTACCCCAGCATGCATTAAAAAGGTACCCTGACATTTTTTAGAATGCTTAGAACAATGAAATATGGAACATCAACAGTGTTCAAAACGGTGTTTCCAGAAAGTATCTCACTGTTTGTTGAATATTTTCTTGCTCTAAATTGTACCAAAAATTCTAGTTCATCTCTTGAAATTCCATTTTTATTCTATTAAAAGAGTATGAGTAATAGTTGGCTTGTTTCATTTAACATTTCATTTACAGGGCACAAAAATGCTGTGGACTAGAAATGTATAGAAAAAAATTGAGATTCCCTGGGTTTTGTTTAAAATATTCCCACTACACTTATTGGGGGAGAATAAATTTCAGATGCTTGGTGTTAATCGGATGAGAGTAGGTTAATGGAGGGTCTCACAGCATCTTGTTATTTGTGAACTGAACATATGTGTCACTGATATTTAGCAACCCTTACTAAGCAGAGTTTGAGGAGAGCTGGGAGAGGGTTCAACATCCTCTAATTCTTCTCAGGAATTTCTTTACCTTTATCTTGTTCTTCAGTTCCAAAGTAATAGTAGATCTAACTATTTATTTGGTTTTACTGATGGGAAAATGGTTCTTAGTAGACATAAAGTAGGTGTTTATTTACTTTTGCCCATGTAACGATACTGTAGTTTCATATCCCAGTCTTACTGCCATGAAAGCCTGTCTTTGAAGTTGAGAATATGATGCTGGAAAGACATTTTGTAGACATCTTGCTTTTGTCCTTACCAAGTAAATTCTAAAATCAGCATGGTTTCAACTCTTTATCATTTAACTATGACAAGGATTTGGGGTTTGAGGATTTTTTTGTTGATTTGTTTTCTTACTTTTGCATTGACAAACTTTCATTTTAGTGGAAAGAACTCAAGCAATCAAAGAAATTGAGGTTCTGGGTAATATTCAGTTTGTCTTTTTTTGGTTGTTTTTCCCCCTAGTACCAGCCTAAATGGGAATACACGTTTTTCTAAAGATGCTCCATGAATAAACAGGATATGTAATGAACAGCCATTAGACGTGATTGCCTCACTCATGCGGAAACCTCCATAACCCCATAAAGAAATAATAACTTGTGAGTCTTTCCTTGAAACTGGGTTTGTCATATTTTGTGGCAATTTTCACGTTGCCTCTATTCATGTATGTTACTGCTTCAGCTGTACATATTGTATTTACATTTTTTTAATACAGTTTTTTATTTTGTTTGCTTTATGACTTCATGTATTCTGAAGGCCTTTTGGACATAGAAAATATGTCATGGTAAAGCTCCTACTAGCCTAATTAAGAAAATCATCTAATGTGTAGAAGCCTATCAAATAGGAAAATACCCCAAACCAGCATTATATATCTACATTTATTTTTCTTTTCTAAAATACCCTAGAGAAATAATGCAAACTCCAGCTTGGTTGATGTTATCCAAAATGCAACTACTTAATTCTGATGGAATAATACACTGTGTAATTTTAAACTGCTTTCAGCCAAGCAATTTTTTACAACATACAATTCTGTTTTATTTTTTGGTACACCATTCTTCATTAAGTACTAGCAATAATGATAAATTCAGTAAAGGATATTTTCAGTATTTTTATTCAGACTAAAGCAGAACGATTTTCATGCAAAACCACCAAAATAATGTAACATTTTGTAATGAACTTCAGGTGATTTTTCCACACAGAAAATGATAACCATAAGGGATCTGTAAGTTATCCACTTCAAGTAATTTTATCTGTCTTTTGACCCACTGCTGTTTCAAAGGCAGAAAACAGGTCTAAGTACAAATATTTCACTTGAAACTATGTTTCCTTATCTTGGGAACAGTGATGTATTTTTCTGCCATATCTGAATTTGTTTCACACAGTACTATATTTAGTTTCCCTTACAGAGAGCAATACGGTGCTAAACTAAACATCTGACTTGATAAAAATTGGAATTACTTTCAAAGCCACACCCCATGAGTTGTATTTCCCATTTAAAGACCATGTTTTAAGTACATGGATGCCTGGGTGAAACGTTCCTGAAACAGGTGAAGCCTGTTACAGAATCCAAGATTACTCAAGCACACCATGAGCACAGATTTAAAAATCTAACTTCAGAGTCTTTCAAACTCTAATGTTGCTGCCCGAGTGGCCACAACAAGGAGCACTTACTGCAGTTTCTAAAGACAGCATGAGGTAAATAAAGGCAAATCCCAAGCAGCCAAAGATGAATGATAATGAGCTTTTTGAAAGGTCATAGAAAGTCACCTTCCTGAAGAGGAAGCACCTATATTTACCTAGGGAAAAGTCTAAAGAGACATTAGATGTTATTTAATGTGTGTGTGGTCACACACAGACCACATAAAACTAGAAAACACATGACTCAGACAAACAGACCATGCAGCCATACCTGAAATACTTTGGGCCTATCAGGATATAAAAGATAAGAGAGAATTTATTAAATTATGATTTTTTTTATTGTTTTGAGATATTTGCATCCATGATGATATAATTTGGCTGTGGATTGTCCATGTTGCAGATGCAGGTAACAGTTTAAGTCCGGGAGGCATTGTAGAGCATCCCTTCCCAGCCCTGGCATGTGGCTTTGGGAAGGTTTTGACTGCTCTGCTCATGGCTTGGAGATGGAATAAAAGAGCCCAGTTGGCTTCATGGAGAATGAGCTCATGCAAACCTGCAAGGCACTTTCAGAACTGGAAACGCTCACAAAGGTCACAGCAACACTCAGCTGATCCCCCTGGAATCAAGCTGGCTCCTACCACATTAATTTGCTCCGGACATATAGGAACCAAACTGATTCCATATTCCTCCACTAGCTTTTCTTATACTTCACAGTACTTTCTACTTACCCTGCAAGGATACATTTAATTTGGGCCCAGTACTATCAGGTCACACAAACCATCTCAGGCCTAGCAGTTTGCCCAATCTGGCAGGTTTCGTGTCAAATGCACAGTGACAGCACAGAGCTCCTTCCTAGCTCTGTGGGAGCCAGAGAAGGTCCAGAAACATGAACAAAACCAGTAAACCCAGATGGAGTCATCTGTCTTGTTCATACAACAGAGTGTCTGTAGTCTCTTCACTATTTTATCTGAGTTTTAATACAATCTCAATCACTGGTTACCCATTTTTTTCAGATATGGGAAGCCATTACTTCTCCAGTATGCTTTTGTGTGGAATTAATGATGTTGTGCCTTTAAAAGACTGGCAAATGGCTAAACTGCCCTGTGATGCCTTCAAGGAGAGAAGGATTTGTTGCCCTGAATTTTGCAGTTCTGGATGTTATAATTCTTTTGTAACTAGTTCTCAGACATTCTCTGTAAACATAGTCATGTTATTGTAACGGTATCTCTTTATTTACATTCCTTTCTCCTGGGCACAGAAGTTTGATGGACATTTCCTTTGACCAGTGTGATTGAGGGGAGGCTCTTTGTCTCCTCCAATCCACAGTGATTTATTAGACACATATATAATAAAGATGGGCAAGGCCCGACACACTTGTTCCTTTACTCTCAAGAGGTTTCTGTCTCCTTCTTTCGTGTTGATGCCTAAAAGGCTAGCCCAAAAATTGAGGCCAGTCAGGAGTAAGGGAATAAAAGGTGGGTATTTATTTGAAGGGCCTTCAAAGGTACATTTAGGGCAGGCAAAGCCCCTTCCTTGGGACATCACCCAAAATGGACAACAAGTCACGAGTTCTTCACACTTTTATAGACTTGGTCCATTCGCATATCAGCATAGATTTACCAATTAAAACTTTACAATTTCCCCCTAGCTCACTCTCCGCCCCCCCCCTTTAGAAGCTTGGGCCTGGGCAGCCCGAATGTCCTTGGGTGAGTACAGAATGCTAGTGTTATGTCTATAGAAAACAGCAGCCAACGAGATATAAAGCACACACGCCAGACAACGCAAGATTTGAAAAATACAAGGGTTAAACCTAAGGCAACAGGGTTGTTGTTGCGGCAAGGATTCAAGTGTAGAAACAGACTATTAGTTTGCCAAGGTGACTGCAGTGAATTGGTGCCAGAAGTATTGCACTGGGAGAAAAGAATTTATGAGGTTCCATAAAATCAAAAGTCCAATTGAAGTCTGAGGGGTGAAGAAATTAGGCACCGCAGTTGTGACAAAACCGGCATGAACGTGTTGTTTCCAAAGTGAGTGCTGAGCTGTGTGAGTAAGAACAGAAATACAGAATTGGACATCAGACACCTCCCCCACCTGCAGCCACCGCCTGCCTGCAGCAGTGCTGTGTCATCACACTGGGATAGTTTGCAGCTGCAGAATTAGTAGGTCTGCAAGGAACTACAAGTAGAACCCATGTCAAAGAACAATAGTCCCAGAATAACTCTCAGGATGTCAAAACCATCAGGTACCTGATATCTGTGAGATCCTCTCCTCCCAACCACCACAAGTGACTCTTCTTCGCTATTTCAGTCTCCAGTGTTTTCTGGCTAAAATCAAAATGCTGACTGTGTAGCACTTCCTAGTTCTCCAGCCTGGGTGTGAATGTCTTTTTTTTTTTTTTT